>JANHFQ010006899.1:49403-59499 GCA_032468035.1 Aparallactus werneri | reverse complement strand
CAACACCCGACCCCTCTTCTTCCTCTTAGTCCGACTCAGCAGTCAATTGTGCCTCAGGCCTCTGCTGAGTCACAACACTTATCAACTGTAGTGATTCACTTTAACAACTCTGGCAAAAAATGCCGTAAAATGGGGCAAAACTCATTTAACAAATGTCTCACTTAACAACATAAATTTTGTGTTCAATTGTGGTCATAAATCGAGGATTACCTGTATAAAAGATTTTCAGTGCAATTCTCCAGAGAGAAGGATATATATGGTCCCGGGTCCTTATGAACTTCAACAGAGAAAATGCAAGCTGAAGAGCATACACTTATCAAAAACTTTGTCACTCATTCACAAGCTTCGATTACTAAAGACAAAAGAATGCAATCTCACTGAATCATTCATGTTTTCAAGGATGCTAGCCAATGCGATATAAGAGTGCTAAGTTTTCATGATCTGTAATTTTTTAATTTCCTTTTCATGCCAGGGATTCATAGGAATGAAAAAAAAACTGCATGGATTTAAGTCAGCCTAAACTGTCTTCTGACACAGTGGAAATGTAAGACTGCCTGGCCCTTTATTCTTCAGGAGACATAAATCATATACCACTTTAGTCAGTCCTTAACCGAAAGAAAAAAATTAATTGAGGGCTTTCCTTAGAGATAGTTTGACTCAGTGGGCTTTTTAAAAAAAAAATCATAGAGAGGAAATCTGGTCTTCCAGACTCAATCACAGAAAGAAAAAGAAAACTCATTTCTTGAGATCAATTCTTCAAGCAGGTGCTACAGTTATCTGAGGAATTTGTTTTTGATGGCCCTTTCTAATGTTTCCTGGGTGGCCACTTTCCATTTCATCTCTTCTACGTGTCATTTAAAATTTAATAACCAAATGCAGAACTTGTAAGCCCAACACCTTATTCCTGTGCAAAAAAAATTCCATTATGCTTATGATTTATAAATGTCGTCCAGGTGTTTACATTCAATAGGTGAAAGGTTCATCATGGAATAAAAGTATTTCCCTATCTTGCCATGAAAATCTCTACATATAGTCATTGGTTCTCACAGGAAATTAGAAAAAACAATTGTATATTATGCATGCACTATAGCATTCGACTACAATCCTAACTATGTCAAAGTGCAGAATAAATGGGAATGAGCACCATCTTTCTATTTTTACAGCTGGAGCTGATTATATGCAATAGCAATATGCTCCTTTTAAAGAATAAGAAGTTGAACAAATATAAATAGATGCAGCTATGCAGTATGTTTGCTTCTGTCGCAAACTCTGCTAAATATTCTACACCCTTTGGGCTAATGTATTTATATAACTCTACTTTTAAACAAAAACGATTCTTCTTGTTGAAGTACCCCCATGAAGTAGGTATCCAGCACATTGCAACAAATTATTTCAAGCCCTTGCTTGGAATGACTCTCAACACATTCCAGGAACCCCATAAACAAAGCCAACATGTGCAGCATTAACTTTCCCTTTTATGCTGACAGCTTCCCCCGCCCCATTCGGCATAATGACCTTCCTGCACAGTGTGTGTTGCCATAAAAAGAAACAGAGCTTTGTAAAATTAGAGGAACTGTTTAATATCAAATCGTTTTATCTAAGGAAGACAGTTACTCCAGGGTAAACACTAAAGAAAAAGCAGAAGAATTAGAAATATTTGGTTTTGCTGCTGATTCTTTGACTTTACATTGTTCAAATAAACTTGCCCAGGATTTAAAAAGAAAAAGAAAACTTAATATCAGCTATACCTCCATAGACTAAAAAAAAAGATTAGTACAGAAAACGTTTGAAAGTTGGGCCGGAAATGCAGGATGCTCCTAATATTCTTTCGTATTACAAAAACAAAACAAAAAAAAAGGGGGGGGAAACAGTTGTGTTATGAAAAAGAGAGGGAAGGGAGCGTTTCAGATACTTTTGCCTGGTAAGTATGAGAATTAAGACAAAGCCAGAGGAGTTTTGGAAATCAAAACAGAAAATGATTGAACCCAATTTATTACTAAACAGATGGCAAAAGTAATTGTGCCAAAAAAAGAGTACATTTTGCAGATATTAAAAGTTAGACTGGAAACATAATTGAGCTTTTCATTGTACTGTCACAAATGTATAATAAATAGGAAATCCTCTTAGCTTACTGACATTACTGGAAAATAAAGCCTTAGATGCCTAGTTTATATGGTTCTGTCAATACTTACTAATGGCTGAATTTACATGTTCTGTAATCAAACCAGAAGCTTCCCCTGTAAAATATATAATGTAGGGTTCAGAATATGGCCAGCCATATTCAATATAATACACTAAAATTCTAGCAGTATTTGATCTTCAACATCTAACTTAATTTCACATTAAAAGATCCAGGTACTGATAAATTGGTACCCAATCCATTATACTAAGAAGGAACATTGGTGATACTTATGCATCCATGTGTGCTTGAATAGGAAAAAGAATTCCCAGACATGAATGCAGACTCATCTGACCAATTTCTCCCCTAAGTTTATGATCATACTGGTACAGTCAAACCTTGGCTGAAGACTAGATCCGTTCCGAGAATTCTGTCATCACCCGAGTTCGTCATCACCGGAAGCACATGCATGTCACCAGAAGCACATGTGCGTAAAATACAAAAAGATTGTGAAGGGGAACTCACTGCAGCTGTTTGGTTGCCACCTGAGCACCCGTTCACAACCTGAGGTAGGAATTTTAGTTCGTCACCCGAGTTAGTCGTGAACGGGAGCGTTCGTGAACTGAGGTTTGACTGTAATGAATCATTCACACATTCTGATGATCATAGAGCTGTACTCTTTTAAATTTAATTTAATGCTAAATTAAATCTATTAATTTAAGTAACCAAATAAATCATCACCAGATGATTCGCGGTAGCCTTTTATTTTTGAATGCTTTTAAAGCAACTGCAAAATTAATGACTTATTTTAAGTTTAGTAATGCAGTTTTAGGTTCTAGCACACATGGGCACTAAACAACATCTTTGTGATTTTACTAAGATCAGTATACTTATGAACAAGTACAGTGCTAAGAGAATTACTTCTATGATACATTGCGCATTGTTGGTATTTTGTAGTAAAATGTTCACCATCTGTATCAGCTAAGCTGGTAGGGACCATTTAAAACACTATTAAATAAGTAGAAGATGGAAGAAAAGGAAGCATTTCCAAAAGAAAAGAATTTGAAATTATATGTTTTAAATAATATAAGAAATTTAACCAAAAAGAAGCTGTATTTTAGGATATAATTTCTCATAAATATTACCAGTCTGTACATGAATAATAGGTCAACAAATGGGGCACTTTTCACCCCACAATTAAATCTATTTGTATATTTAATGAACCAAAGGCCATTTAAGATTAATAGATGCTTCTTTGTTGGTGATGAGAGTGCATTTCTTACTCAGCATGTAATATATATTACATATCCTACTGAATTATATTTCATTTCTTTTTTTGTTTGCTGCCCATCTTGCTGCAAGGTGATTCTGGGTGGGTTACAACATAAAAATAAAACCATAAATATATATACAAGTGTAAAAAATCACAATACAATCATAAGAAATTACAAATTATTATTAAAAGATGGGGAGGATAGGAGCACAATGTTTGAGGGGGAGGTGGGAGTTGCTGTTAGTCAACCATCCACCTCCATTATGAAATTCCCCCATTGGGGCCCCACGTCAACTGGCAGAGCCAGGTCTTCACCCTCTTGTGAAAAGTCAGGAGGGTGAGAACCTCCTCTGCCTCTCCCATTGAGGTGAGACAGTTCCTCAAGTAACCTGGATCCATGCCTTTGTAGGTAATAAACACCACCTTGAATTGACCTGAAGCAAACTGACAGCCAGTTCAGCTTATGGAACAGTGGTATAACATGGGCCACTCTAGGGACCCAAAGCAGGGGTGGTTCTTTGGCCAGTTGATGGGTGGGCGTGGGCGTGTCCTAGTTGGCCTCCTGCACCATGGCAAGGGGGGGTGTTTTTGCCCTCCCCAGGCTCCTCCCAGAGGCTTTTCTTGAGCCTCTGGTAGGGCAAAAACGACCTCCCCCAGGCTCTATATGTCCATTTCTGGCCTTCTAGAACTTCTAGGAGGCCCATTTTTTGCCTTCTCCAAGCTCCAGAGACTTTTCTCGAGCTTCCAGGTGGGCCAAAACAGCCTCCCCCAGGCTCCGGAGGCCCTTCAGAGGCCCTCCAGAGGCCCATTTTTCACCCTCCCTGAGCCTCGGTGCGGGCCTTGTACTTACCCGGCATCCAAAATGGGCCACATGGGGACTCCTAGGAGGGCCAAGCTGGAGCGGAGAGGTAGGGTGAGGTGAGCGGGGCCAGCTAGGATTGGGATTTACGGGTTCACTGAACTGGGCAGACTCTTAGCTAGAGGATTGCCCAAACCCATGCAAACCCATAGCAGCCCACTGCCCACACCACCGCACTCTGCATTGGTTGAAGCTTCTAAATGATCTTCAAGGGTAGCTTGATGCAGAGAACATTGCAGTAGTCCAAGCATGAGACAATCAAGGCTTCAGTGACTGAGGGCAGGTACTTATAATCAGTATTCTTACAAAATCCTAAATTAAGGCAAGACACAGAAAAAAAAGACATCTTAAACTAATCTGTGACATCAGAAAACTAACCAGGAACGGTGCCATCCAGCTTTTCTGTGTTTTCCTGATCGCATGCCAAGGTAGGACAAATAATGCACTGCCTTTTCCATTACCTGTTTCCTCAGTTAACAAGGCTGCTAGGTTTGAGAAAGGAAGCTGCAGCAAATCCATTAAGCTTAAATGTAGAAAATCATACCATACTGTATTGAAATAAGATAAATCTACACGGTGTTTTACAGAAGAATGTGGACAAATATGTAAAATGTCTGTTTGTCCAAGCTATGTTTTCATCTGATCACTGCCAAAGGGCCAAAGAAATCAACTGGTGATCATTGCACTACAAAGACACTGATGCTCTTGTCAGTTCACATTCTAGAATGGTTTGAGAGAGTGGTTTCCTCCCTTTTATACACATTTTAAATTACTATTCCTAGTTTACTGCACACAAATGCCAACATGTCACATAGAATGTGGCTGTTATGGCATGGCTCAGTGAATAGAAATAAAAGAGTTTATCACAGATTAGGACTACAAATATTTTCAGAACTGTATTTATATATCTTTATTTTTGTCTTCTGAAGTATTTTATTTATTTATATGATTTATATAGCTGCCTATCTTAACAATTGGCAGTTACAAGGACTAAAACAGAGAAATCTTGCCACATACAACTCACAAGAATCTAAGGATAACCAATAACCCAATTCACTACTCTTTTTCTCATCCTCTCACTAGATATCATTTAAAGGTAATTCCTAGAAAGTTATTGTCCTGCTAAAAGTTTTAATATTTCTTTATGCACTAACTTACTAATTGTATTAAGGCATACTTTTGTTCACCATCTTTCTTATTATTTAATTTCTTTGCTGCATTTTCATTAGTTCCTTACTTAGCCCCTTTCACTCAAATAATCAAGCACAGAGTAAGAGAAACAGGAAGGACACTGTACAAATCTATTACTCATACTGCAATCTGTTGTGTTAATCTTTGCTAAATTAGGAGAAGGACTACATGCATATGATATCCTACGCTAATCAAGACCTAACAAAATTTTCTGCTTTTAAAATTTCTTTTGGAAATCTCTAGGTAGCCCATCATTTTTTCTATAATATTTATTGACAGATATAACTTGGAAGCATAAATAGTAATCTATTATTTTAAGTATTTTGGTCCAGTTTGCCCAAGAGTAAGTACAACTTTTTCTAAATACCGTATATACTCGAGTATAAGTTGAGTTTTTCAGCCCCCCAAATGGCCTTAAAAAGTCACCCTCGACATACTCAGGTCAGGTCCCTGGGTCGTCCTGGTGTAGGCTTGTCCCAGCGGTTGCCGCCTCTGCCACTGCTCCCTCCTTCCCCACTTGGTCCTCACTTCGTGGCAGCAGCATGCTCCGTCCCTTGCCGCTGCCACCTCCTCTGTCCCCGCGGCTGCTGCGGCCACCTGCTCGGCTCTCACCTCATCCAGGCCCCATCCTCCCTTCCTGCTGCTGCCACCTCCTCTGATCCTGTGGCCATTGTGGCTGCCTGCTCGGCTCTCACTTCATGGCGGCAACATCTCCGTCCCTTGCTACTGCCACCTCCTCCGTCCCCATGGCTGCTGTGGCCACCTGCTCGGCCCTCATTTCATGGCGGTGGCATTTTCATCCCTTGCCGCCACCTCCTCCGTCCCCGCAGCTGCTGCAGTTGCCAGCTCAGCTCTCACTTCATGGCAGTGGCAGTATCCGTCCCTGCTGCCGCCACCTCCTCCATCCCCATGGCAGGGCCGTAGCCGGGGGACCAGTTCACTGGAAAAATGCCCCCCCCACCATCAGCAGAAGAAGCCACAGTAGAGCCGCCGTGCATCGAAGCCCAGCAGTGGGCATCGTCCGCCTCACCATTTTTCCCGGGGACCTTTGCCACCCGCCAGCTGGCACCCTTGGAGAGCCAGGCATGGAAGATCCACCGCCGGGGAGGCTGATCAAGCTGAGCCTGGCCTGGTCAGGATCGGGAAAGAGGCTCCAAGCCCATGGAGGAGGAGATCGGGTGCTCCGCAAAGTCGATCCCAGCTGTTTATTTTAACATTAATATTGCTGACTTTTAGCACATTTCTCAATCTTATTAAACCTTGGCCAACTCCCCAAAGTCACATCCTTTCATAGCCTAAAGTATTTGATTGTTGCTATTCTTTGCTTTTTCTTGTTTTCCTAAGAGTTCTTCTCTTGTCCTATTGCCTCCCAGTTTGCAAAGCTGTCTTTGGTGAGGGACTTTATCAAAAGCTTTTTCTATTTTCAGGCACCTTTTTGCACAGTTAATTTTTTTAAGCCTTGGAATGTGACTGTTTTCAAATTTCTCCTTTTAAGACATCCCCTTTTCTTACATAGTTTTAAATCTTCCACATTGTAGTGAGTCCAAGTCCTATTAGTAAGTTCAAAAAGGCTTTCTCTGGAAATTCTTTGAAAATTTTGACAAGGCTTTTAGATAATTTCTAAGAACTTTATTTATTACTACTATCTGGGTAAGAGGAATTTCCTACTGATTTCAGAGCTAATAAAGACATAAAACAGCTTCCTTATTGATGGTTTTCGGTCAGCAGAGTGCTGCAGGAGGCCATGGAGGGCAAAAATGAGGCATGGGGGGGGAGCGTGCAGACCCCCGTGCCCTATTTTGACCGGCAGGGTGCTGCAGGAGGCATCTGTCCTGCCCCACTGCTGCTCCCTTGCCGCCTTCCCTGCCGCCCTCCGCCCCCATCATCAGCCTGCAGAGGAGAACTACAATGCTGATCAGGCCCTTAAAGAAATCCCTGATCCCTGATATAGAAACATCCCTGATATAGAAAGTCAAAATTTTATTGTGCAATTAGAAATTTATTACAATATACTGAATGGGCTTTTTTTTGGTAAGCTACAAGTAAGTGAAGTTCCATTTTAGTGGGTTTATTCTATATCTGACTAAATGATGGGTCAACTAATTGCCAAATCACTGTTCTTGTTTCTATACTAGGCAGAAAAAAAAATAAAGAACAAACTTCCAAACATTTTAGTTTCAAATTAAATATAGTTAATAATGCTCCATTGATTCTAATAGTTCCAAAGAAAGGGAATCAAAATATTTCTAATCCTATCACAATAGGATGAAAATCAAATCACAAAATAATAAACAGAAATATGGATAACTTAACGGAAAATGGGAGGCTGATAAAGTGACAGATGGGTGGAGTTAATGAGATCTGGAAAAAAGAAAGATGAGAAATTTAAAGGACAAAAGATAATATACAGGGTGGTATGAGGATGTGAGGAAAACAAGAATTGTTTGCAAGTATGAACAGATATTGTGTAATGAAACATGTGGCAAAAACCAGATTTTCCTTTTTACACCCTGATGTCATTCATTTAATTGTTTTGGTTGACTATTTTGTATTCCATTTTTGCTTTCTGCAAAACATTAGCCCAAAAAAACCTGGCATGATGGCTTTGTATGCATGCATGCCATTTTTAGATGACACCTCAATGAAGTATCACTTTCTGCAAGACCACTAAATTTTATTTTGTTTGTTAGAAAGGAAAAAGATGTTTCTGTTTAGGACAATAAACTGGTTGTCATATAATAGCTGTCAGAGTTTGCTCCTCTTTGCAAGAAGTATTCTCTTCTATACAAGAGAAGTATGCAACGTTTTAAGGTCTTCAAATGATATGCCTGGAGAGTTTTCCAGAGTTGCAGGGTTAAAACCAAGAAATAAACATGGTCAGATTAAAAACTAAATTTGATTTGAAATGATGCTATCAATATTAAATTTAACCACTATTTCTACATTTAATAATTTACAGCAGCTAGGTTTGGAGGAAGTCTGCATATTATTCAAGTACTTCAGTCTGGGCCCTATAACCACATATGTCCAGGAACATTATTTGCAATCCCATGACCCCAAAATATCTTAACAATGGGTGTTTTGAAAATTTACATGGAATACCTACCGGAAAAAATCCTGGAGGGCAAAGATCCTCCCCCTGACAAAGGATGTGGGGCTGCAATGTTATTTAAGAATCCTTCCCTCAGGAATCTTGGGCAAAGAGACTGGAACCCAATGGCCGGGAAGGGTCCTTAAAAAGATAAAAACTGTTATTAATTATAGGCAGTGATTTTGGTTGCTGAAAAGCAACTTTTTCCAACAGAGGCAGACCATGATAATATTAAATAGCTTAATTATTAATTTACAACCAGTTGTATAATCAGTTCATGCCAGCCAAACAGATATTACTGCAAGGATTAGGTTTCATTCTGGTGCCACATTTTAATTGAGGAAAATGTGAGATTTGGAGAAACATCTTTTGTTGTTATCAGCTTGGTTAACTGTAGTTTTTGTAGTTTTTCATTTATTTCATTTTCCATTTTCTATTTTTTTCTATTTCTTCCTGTAAAATGTATTAACATAAGTTAAAATGAAAAACTACATAATGCTAGGCAAGAAACCATGGTTTACCGATCATGTTAGCACTGCTCACATATTTTATTAGGCTAAAACAAGCCAATATATTTTCATACGATGCAATGTATGAATTCACTATTGTAGATGTCATTCATTAAAACCTCTCCAATGCTTACCACCATCTTTTTTCCTTATCGATAAATCTGTTAAACAGGTAAAGTCAGAACGCTTTCAGTGAGCAAAATGATGCTTATACTTGGGGATTGTAAACTACATTTTCAATTTGATCTAACATATCAATTTCTAATCAATACTTGGATCACAATTTGGATATTATGAGAAACCAGGAAATCTTATTGTTCCATCATACTGTAAATAGGTTGGAATTAATTGGACAAGTTCATAGATTTTTTGCAAACCTCAAAGTATTAATAAGGTCTGCTAATGAAAAATGGTATACAGTTTTAGACATATTGAAAAGTCACATATAGTAAACTATGAAAGTAATCTTTGCCTGACTGTTTGAGTTTGATTAAAAAATACAGAAAGCCATAATTATGTTTATGTCTTATTGGATTTAGTTATTACAAAGGGACTCAGGGATTCCCAAATATTCTGACTAGTTGTACATTTGGAATTTTGGAAACACTAGAAAAATTCAGATCTAATAAGACACTGCATTACATTTATTTGGAGACATGAGCAGAAAGGCAGATCCTTCCCCCCATTGTACATGTTACAGGAGGAAACTACAAGTTCATGACCTTCTTACTGTGTAGGATTTAACTCTCATCTTCTACCTCCCATTTGATTACATGATTGAATGATTGAAAAATTTGATTACAAAATTTTAAGAAGCTTGTTATTATGTTTTAATGACTTTTTTGTTTTTTATTTTTTGCAAATAAAACTTCTCACATTTGGTTCAGTCTGGATTCTTTTTTTTGCTGGGCCCTCCCAGCAAACAGCAAACAGCTTTTCTGATGGAAACAGAGTGAATCAAGGTAATTATAGACTGCAGGTGGGTGGGAGAGCCCAGCAAATTAAAAAAAAATCAAAAAATAAATTCAAAAATAAAATTTCAAAATGGCTGACT
>JANHFQ010006899.1:35008-45856 GCA_032468035.1 Aparallactus werneri | reverse complement strand
TTTGATCTCTTTGCAGTCCAAGGGACTCGCAGGAGTCTTCTCCAGCACCATAGTTCAAAGGCCTCAATTCTTTGACACTCAGCCTTTCTTATGGTCCAACTTTCACAGCCATACATTGCAACGGGGAAATTATCATACTTACGAAGAGTAATTTACAACATACAATGACAAAGAATCAGGTACAAAACAATACCCTAATGAAAAAACTACCAAGGAGAAGATTAAAATTGGGAAACCAGATTAAAATCAGGAAATCATAAGTTCTAGTTCTGCCTTAGGTGCAAAACCAGGGGGGCAACTTGGGCCACCACCTTTGATTAGCCCTAGGAAGAAGGCAAATGCAAACCACTTCCACAAATCTTGCTAAGAAAACTACAAGGACTTGTTCAAGCAGTTGCCAAGAATCAACTGTCACTAACCTGAAGGCCCAACATATAAACAAACAATCAAACAAATCAGGTTTACCCTTCGTCTTTCCTTAGTTTGGTCAAAATGGCTATTTTATATTCAGTGGAATAAGCAGGATAACATAGGGACTTAATAAGAACACACACTCATAGAGATACATATACCATATACTTTAAGATAATTTTGTAATATTATGTAATTTTTAAAAGCTTCGTGAAAGTATTAATTATTGGAAGTATTTCTCTTCTAAACAATTATGGCTGCATTTTAAATAAAAACATCAATATTGCCTTTTCTTTTTTTTTCTTTCCCTTCAATTAATACATCATGTTTTAGCCCTCCAGTCTGTTCGTAGGAAAACAAAGCAGAATAAAACAAGTCTGGACATATTTCAATAAAAATGATTAACAAAATGAAAAATATGGGGAAAATCATACAAAAATCCTGACATTTACATTTGTAAAGGAAACAGGAATATACAGTTTTCCCAACTGCTGGAGGAAACAGAATCACACTTCGGAAACTGTAAAGAAGAACAAAGTACCAGGGCCTACAATGAAGGATTTATGTGCCAAAACAAACAGATACAAATTAATCAGGAGGTTATGAATACTAGTTAACTGAAGAGTATTTTTTTTATTTTTTTTAAAAGTTGAGCACTCTTCATCTTTATAGCTTTTATATTGGAGAACAACAAATTTTAGTACCTGAAAAAAATCCATTATATGAATAGTTGATAAGGGAACAAAGGTGAAAGGGATATCAAGATCATGCAGGTGTTTTATTTATCAGCATGTAAGGAAAAAAAGGACAGAACCTGAATATTGTATGTAAGTACCATAGTGTGATATTTTCTGACTCAGATTCCATCAAGATGAAATATTGTGTGTATGAGGGTCCACATTCCAAACTTTTTAATGTAAAAGGATGAATCTTACCTATGTTTAATTAAAAACAATCTTTATTATTTTACCCAGAAGAAGTAATATACATGATATAGTAGGGCATAGATTACAAAATGCATCTGAATGTAAATGTTTTTTTCTTTTAAAACATAATGTAGCTAGTCCTTTTATTTTAAAGATAAAGACATTATAAAAAATATTTATTTATTAAATATACCTTATGCCACCAATAATAAATTTTCATAGGAAAAAGTACAATATAAAACATACCCAATACAAAAACTAAAACCCCACAGCAATACAATCTATATGCTACTAAACTTTCATGACCGCAACCCTTAACCAGCTGAAATGCTGCATTATTTCGGAACCAAGGTATCTCAAACTGGATAATTTATAGAATACCTTAAAAATCTGGGATCTATGACTCCAATGGAGTAGAATTTTGGCAAATTTTATGAGATAAAAATGATCATAAAGCATTCTATGATATAATACAAAATGTCATAAAACATTTCCTGTGGTCAACTGCTGATGTTTGCCTGTGATATACACTTCAACATGGGCTACTTTCAAGGCAGAATATCTTCCTGAATTTTTAAAAAGTGTGTTAGAAGCACTGCAATTGTTGAAGGCACTGAGGCATTTGGTAAGGAAGTATTTCTGAAACAATGAGCCAAAGTATGTATCATGGGTTGTCTAGTGATACCACTCAATAAAATATAAATGATGGGAATATCAAATCAAATTGGGAAAAGGCTCTGAAATAGCTCAGTCTACTAGGGCTTTTGAAAGGAGATACTCTGCTCTCCACAAGAAGGTTGTTCCACAGTGTTGGTCTTACCACAGCACATAGCACCTTCTTGCCTCAGCCCCCTCAGTTCTAGTTGACTGAAAGGTGCCAAGCCCTGAAGGACTTCATAGATCAAAACCCACACCTTAAATTGGAACCAGAAACCAATTGGTGACAAATACAGGCACAGCAAAATTATTCTTATGTGCTCCCAAAGGCAGTGGCCCAAAAGTATGCAGGCCACTGATTTTGGAATAAATATTCTTTAAAGGCAGCTCCAAGTATAGCTCATTACAGTCAGTCTAGCTGGGTGGTAATAAGGGCATGAGTTACTGTTGCCAAGTGCTCCTGCCCTGGGTAAAGTTTCAACTGGCACACCAGTTAGAGTTTGGCCAGAGCTTCCATCTGCTGCTCCTGTAGAAGCTGTTAATTGCAGAGTTACAAACCTGCTTCCTGACACTTAATGTTTGCCCATCAAGAAGTTAACAACAATCCAAACTACCAAAAGCAATTCCAACTTCCAAGGGTTCTGACTTCTGTCCCCTCCCCTCCCGACTCCCACAGCTTACCTGCACAACCTCTGAGAAAGGATGTCAATGTCATATCCCCCATGGCTCAAAGTAATAATGTATAAATGGGTATCATCAACAGATTTAAGATACCAATCTCCAAACTATCCCATGATCCCTCCCGATGGCTTCACATAGATGTTAAATAGCAGAGAGACAAGATCAAGCTCCCTGACACTCCATAGATCAGGGGCCACTGAGACAACCTCTCTTCCTTTAGCAAACCACATAGACAACTACTGTGAGCTGCCCGGAGACCTTCGGGAGTAGGGCAGCATATAAGAGTGAACAATAAATAAATAAAATAAATAAATAAGTGTTATTTATTATTTATTAAATGTTGTTTGCCACCCATCTCTCTGCGACACAATATGCTATACAATTTTTCAGTAAGCAGCAAATTTGGGTTTAATTTCCAATATAGAGCATATGAAATCAGTAAGTTCAGTGGTCTTACAGTAAATATAAAAACATGAAAATGTTTAGATTTAAATAATTTTTCCAGCTCCATTTATGCAAAGCTACTCAATATTTTTGGGAAGAATATTCTGAAAGTGTCTTACACCCTCTCAATGGATTTTGAAAGTGCATTTTTCTATAACTTCAGAAAAGTATCCTTTTCCACAAGTTCCGTATTACACCAAATGTTTTTTAAAAGTGTCAGCACTCATTGTGTTGTAACTGTTATCTGTACATTGTGCATGTTGTTGTATGTAGAGTAAGTGAACATTAGACAAAAATGAGATAAGGCAGTTATAACTTTACTTTGGAGACTGACGCAAAGAGAGAGAGAAACAAAGATTGTGAATTGTCATATTCAATTCTTCAGCTACATCATCTTAGAATACTGCCTAAGTGAGCAGTAATTGCCGAACAGCTAAAAGGCATATTTGGATGCTAAATAATTATTCCATTGAGCAGGTTAAATCATTTAAATCCCCAGGTAGAAGTCTTTTCATGTGAAATGTCCAGGGAATATCTAGCACAAAAACCCAGAGAGCTGCTGCAGCACTGCAATCATCCTAAACTAAAGGGAACTTATTTATCTCTGCTGTATGCCAACTGTACTTAGCCAAAGTTAGAGCAAGCTGTAGAGTCCAGTTTACCCATACAGCTTTTTCTTTCCTTTAGAACATGTTCAGACAAAATCTCTTAGGTCTCCTTGCTGAGACTCAAAAATGAAACCTCACTCTGAAGTAGAATTCTGACCAACATTTGGTTGCACATTTTTATCTGCGGATCCACAATATAACTTGACCCTCTATGTCTGACACCTCAGATTCTTAACAATAATGTTGTTTTTTCTGCTCTAAAGCAATAGATTAAAAAGTGGAGCTCCTTTGATATTCTTTAACTCAGCTCTGTGCAGTTGGACATGAGCACTCAAGCAGCTTTAAGGCAATGGCTTAAAGATATTCAATTGGATTTGATATATCTTCTCAAGAATACATTTCCAACTAGCTCCTTCACCCTCTATATGCCTAGGCAATCTCAAACCCTAAATATACAGTTGGGAAGATATTCTCCTTGGCCCGATTCAAAGCAAGAAGAACTATGGTGCTTGGGTAAAACTACCCATACTTAACTACTCTAAAGCTTAACAAATAGAAAAACACAGCATTAAAATGGAGATGATTAAAGTATTTTTTTTAATGTTACTTTTATGTTTTCATTTAGGAAGAAAGTTCTCTTCTCATTTTTCCTTGTTTTATTCATGCCAATTGGTGAACAAGCTGTAGCTCACAAAACATACACTTAAAAAATGTTAGAAGCACCTCTTGATTCTCTGTCACAGAAGATCAACGCAGCTTTTCTCCTAAATGCCTAATCACGTATGTACATTGTTTAAAATCTTTCCTGTTGTTAAGTACTTATACCTCAAGAAATCCTGTGAATCATTGTGTCTAGCATTGTCTCTGATTGCCTTGACTGGCAAAATCTCATCAGAATTTTTCTTTTGTCAATAGTTTGTTAGATTTCCTAAAGTTTATCTTTCTACAAGAAATGTATAAAAAGCTCTATCAGTCTACAGGAGAGTGGGTAAAGGTAACAAGGTAAAAAGAGATATACTTATGCTACACGTTCTCCAATTCTGAAATTTAAAATAAATTATTAATTTCATCTTGTCTCTAGGTTTCAATACTGGACATTGTATTGAGACAGCCTTGAACATGTTTGTTGATGACCTATGATATATCCAGAATGGGGAAGTACACCTGTCATTGAACTACTTGATTTCTTGATAACCTTCAATACCATTGATTGTGACAGCATGTTGGATTTCCTCCTGAACCATGTCAGGGAATTAGGAGCCGGGTTTACAGTCGTTTTCTCCCTTCCTTCAGAAATATTTTCAGCTGGTGTTCATGGAAGTAAAGATCTAGATCTAAGTCTAAGCTTTGTAGGGGATTTGATTCTTTCCTCATTCTTATTTAATATCTACATGAAACTGTTTGCATGAAGTCATACATCAGAATACGGATATGATATTAACTTACAGTACATTGATGATACCAGTTACATATCTCAATTTTAGACCAACTAAGCAATGTCACCAAAGTTTAATCTCTATATACTAAGAGAGTCTGGAGGGAAAGTAACAGGCTAAGTAAGGCTCAACCTCTAGCAAGACTAAGGCCCCATTCATGGCTACTCATGCATTAGCTATTTCAAATATTACAATGTGCTCTACATCAAGTTGCTCTTTAAGATGACTAAATTGTTATAACTACAAGTAGTCCGTGATTGGTCATTTAATGAACATTTGAAGGTATGAAGGCCTTGGAAAGGGTGCTTTACAGCTTTGCATTCCTTTGTTGCCAGGTACAAATTAAACATGTGCAGTTATAATCTAACTTCCCAGATTTATAACACTAACTTCCAAGATTTAAAATGGTGTAGTGATTTTAAAAAGCAATAGTAACAAAATATTTTACCTGGACAGTTCTATGAACATCATCCACTTGAAGCGATAACACAGCTGAAGCCAAATTCCATTCACCGGTCACACAACATTTTCTCCCATTGACTTCCACCTGTTGTGACATAAAGATATTATGACCACAAACTCAGACAAGAAGCAAAACTTAAGTTTATCACTGCATGCTAAAGAGGAAGCACCACAGTTTCTGCCATAAAAGGTAGGGTTTGTCAACACAGTCTTTTTAGCATTGCTGAGGAAAAGTGAAATACATTTTCGGAAGCTACCTATGGAAAGTGTTAAATAAATTTGTACAAAATGTTATGGACTTGGACTCCTCAGAGTCAGAGGCTGAACCTGAGCAACCTAATTCAGCAGGGCACCAGCCTCATGAGTTAGCAGAAAATTGCCACTTGAGATGGACTCAGCAGGTACAGGAGGAATCAGGCAATTAGGGGCCTACAAGAGCACCAGGATGCGCCAAAGCTTCAGAGAGCACTCTGCTCATGTCCTCTCCTCATTCTTATTTAATATTTATTTTTATTCTATTTATGAATTTATTGTCATTGTACATACAGTAGATACAGTATACTCATACAACGAAATTCACAGGCACCCAAAAACCGGACCCAAACCCCACACATAACAAACTCCAAACACCCCAACCAAATTCCCCCCCCAAAAAAACCCAAACAACAACAGACCAAGTAATACTATCCAACAGCCCACTAATAATGGTCCTTAGGTTCATTATTAAGTGCAATTATAGCTCTGCGATAAAAACTATTCAAAAAATGTGTGGTCCGAGTACTAATTGTTCTAAATCTTCTGCCAGAGGACAACAATACAAAAAGATGGTAAGCAGAATGCATAATAATATCTACATAAAGCCGTTTGCATTAAGTCATCCTTCAGAATATGGTTAGGTATTATACCTAACAAAGGTTCCAACACCCAAAACTAAGCCATATCTGTACCTGTTCTACTTAAAAGCAGCTGGCAGTGGTCTATCCTTCATTGAAAACCACATGCCAACCTAAAATCTCCATTTCTATGTGTTTGCTTCCTGCTGTTCCTTGACTCTTGGTGTTTAAATTTGGACCAGTTGAATAACCCTGGTATTCAACTCTTGGATTGTTGTGGATTACGTATATTTTTTAAAATGCATGATCCATTTGATTCTGGGCTAAAATCTCTAACCATTCAGTTCCCAGGAAAGGCTTCACTCTCCCATGGTTTGGAGAATTTTCCCTATTATTTAGAGAAATTATTCATTTTTCTAATTGTACAAATGTTGGTATTAAAACATTAATTAACCAGAGCAAAATTTATTGAGCTTAAAAGCTGCAAAAGCAAGTAAGTTGTATGATGTAGTTTAGAAACCAAACAACAAAAACTCTGTAGAATTTGCAAAAATAAGCACAGGAAGCAACTGGCAAGCTACTGTGTTGGAGTTCTTGGAAACTGGCTGCTACTGAAGTGGGTACGTGTTGTAGAATATTTGTTAATCAATCATGATATGAGACCATCTACTAGGACGGCAAGGGAACCAATTCATCAGAAGAAATTGCCAAGTGAAAGAAAATAGGAAGCCAATCAGATGAAGACAGAACCAACAGCCTGAAAGCATCCATTGAAAACACCCCATAACAAGTGAACAGGATATGTATTAGGTCATTCCAGAAGTTAGACTGAGCAAATAAGAATGCAAGTACTGGAAATCTATTTGTGGTCTTAATATAGCTGATATAGTTTGATTAAATAGAAATAATAAACAAACAAACTGCATTTAACTACTTTAGAACAATATATTATGAACACCTACTTTTGTACATTTCTGGCACTCGGATAATATCAACTTACAGAATTCAAATTCTTCCCATAGCATACTCTCTGGGGTTTAACACATTCTTTTTGTATCAGATTCAACTTTGAGAAATCTATCTTTGCCTCACCTTCTTGAATAGACATTTGTTGCTAAAATGCTAGAAATAATACCAAGAAGTCTGATGTTGTATTTCTTTTTGTTAAAAGTAACGCAAAGGCTCACATTTTCTAGATTAAGGGCATCTGACTGGTAAATGACTTATCAGGCAATCTTATTATTTACACTTAAATGACATTAAAATTAAAAAGCATTAATACTTCTCTTCAATAATTATTTTTCTGTTACATTCTGAGGCCTGTTAAAATGGCCTTGGGAAGGCACGACACTGAATAACGACCCTTGTACTTTCCCCTAGCATATGCTGCCCATCCTTGCTATTTAGCATAAATTAGCTTCAATTTGGATTTGCTATCTTACTTCAAAGTATCAAACATATAAATGTTGGAATTGAATCTGAAAGAACACTTTCAGTGAAACAACACTAAAAGCTTTACTTTTTATGGAAAAATCCATTATTCAATTAAATGTTCCAATTCATACACAGGATACCAAGCTTAATAAGTATTCTCATCAGAAAAAAAGTTATGAACATTCTTGATAGGCTAAAATATGTTTTAAAAGGACTTTGTGTCAAGGGCAACCTTGTAAAAAGTAAAACCAGAGTCATATCAAGGTTAACCCAATTAGTAATTTTTAAAGGTAAAGGAAGTAGGTAATCCTAATCTGGTGCCAATTTTTTTCAGGGTGTGCACACCTTTTCCTCTGTACTTACGTAAATTGGAAAACTGAATGTTCCAAATAGTTTATGGAAATGTTTTCACACTAGCTTTTTATCAATTCAATACACAAAAAGTAAAACACATCAAAGTACCTACTATGAAACAATGAGGGAACAATACTTTATAAAATTAAGAATTGCTGACTTGTTTCATCTGATATGAAAAGGAAAAATACCTATGGCAAATGACTTAAATCTAGTTAATCTTCCATTGTCAAAGACATGAAAGTAGAGGGCTGAAGGTTATTTACTCATTCAAAACACTCATTGTTCACACTACGTTATTCTGTGAAATAGAAAGAAAAATGTTATTACATACAGAGAACAGATTCTATCCTGAACTACTAAAACAAACTGGCAATTGGTGATGTTACTGGTACAAAATTTTAAGTTTTCTATAGGAAATGCTTCTTTCTGGCTCCTGCAAATTATATTCTGGGGCAACCAGGAGAACCTTCCAAATAGAAACTTCAACTAGTGGAAAAAGCAAAAGTCACATGCTGGTGGCTTCAAGCTACCACAGCAGTGCCATACCAAGCTGCGTTTGTTGCCAGTTTGTGTCTTAGGCACTAGCTCTATTCTGATCACAGCAAAGTTATCAATAAATTATTAGAAAACTAATATTTTAATTTCTGCACAGTGTTGTTGTAAAATTCACAAATGGGAAATAAACTGGACACATATTGTGCATTACAAATATCTTGTTTCCTTATCACTCCATGTCTCCTTATCACGGAATACTCATACAGTGTACATCTAAAGCTATCACAAGATTTTACCTTGTGCACATTGTACACTGTATAATGTACAAGGAGCACATTAGTTCTCAGTAAAAGAAGCTAGTTACTTCCTAAAAAATTATACTGAAACACATTCGTATTTTGTTATCACACTAAAGTATGTTATTGTAGAAGTAGTAGCCTGAATAAAAATTAATGCCACTCAAACATTCAATATGGCCCTTAAATAGGCATTGTTTTAATTATGAAGTCAGATCCTGCACTTTGTGTGATTTATATTCCCAACTGTATTTAAATGACCATAAAATTATTACATTTATGTTAATCATCCATTTAGTATTTACTCTATAATTTGATCCTTTTGCTTTCATCACATATGCTAATTACTCACACTTCTTTTGAACTAGCCTATTTGTTATTTTTCTTTTCAAATCCCATCGATACAGAACTATCATCTCCATACTTATTGCTAACATTTCAGGACAGTATGAAGTCTCTTTCTCTTGTTTCTACAATATAGGTACAGGTTGACGTACGACCACAATTGAATACAAAATTTCTGTTGCTAAGTGAGACATTTGTTAAGAGAGTCTTACTCCATTTTATCACTTTTCTTGTCACAGTTAAGTGAATCACTGCAGATGTTCAGTTAGTAATACGGTTGTTAAATGAATCCCACTTCCCCATTGATTTTGCTAGTCAGAAAGTTGTAAAAGGGGATTACATGATCCCCCGGGCATTGTAACCACCATAAATATGAGTCAGTTGACAAGTGCCTGAATTTTGATCACAAGACCATGGGAGTGCTGAAATGGTTGTGTGAAAAATGGGGTGCTGTTTTAACTTTGAAGGTCACTAAATGAACTGTTGTAAATTGAGGGCTACCTGTAATTATGATCATTAAAGATACCTTACAGAGTGATGTTTCTTTAATGCTTGTTGTGTTTATTAAAACTATGTAATGGAATCTTCTTTAAAATGCTTTATTATACACATTTCCTAGTTAATATTTGACCAAAATTGAATACACGTAGTCCTTGTTTACTGACTGCCTCATTCAACAACTTGATCAAGTCATTAAAAAAGAGCATTCCTATATCAGTGCAATTTGGGTGCTTGGAAAACAGGGTACATTTTGATGGTAATAGCATCCCAGAGTCATGTGATCGCCATTTACAATCTTCCTACCCAGAGTCCAACCAACAAAATCAGTGGGGAAGCTGGCAGGAAGTCACAAGTCATGGTCACATGATGCTACACTTAATGATAGAGTTGACAGTACCAATTACAGTCAGTAAGTGAGATGCAATTATTTTCCTTTACAAAAGCAAGGCTCCCCAGTAAGTAAAGAGTATGATTATTTTCACTGAAAAAATAATAATTGGAAAAATCTAAGACAATACAGTGTGTTGGTAATTTGTAAAAGGAAAGGAAAAGGAAGAAATTAAATATTTAACATAAAAAGATTATTTTGCTACTTGCTACTTGCTAAATGTCATAATAAAACAGATGAAAGACCTGAAATGTATTCTGCCATATAAGTTAAACTCTTTTATGCAGAGTCAGACATTATAATAAATAAACTGTGATCAATTTTGTGAGCTTGTACAAAATACAGTCAACTATAACTATATATAATGAATGAATTATGCTAGCAACCTGACAGTGGTTTGGTTTTCAATCTTCTAAAATATATTTAGATTAAGATTAGATTAAGAATTTATTGTCATTGTACATATATACAGTATACACATACAACGAAATTCACAGACACCAAAGACCGGACCCAAACCCACACACATAACAATCTGCAAACACCCCGACCCCCACACATAACATTCTCCCCC
>JANHFQ010006897.1:45838-57207 GCA_032468035.1 Aparallactus werneri | reverse complement strand
CTCGCATGCAAAGATGGGCACTTTTCCTTGCGGGGTACTCTTACCGTTTATACCACCGGCCAGGGAAGGACATGGGAGAATTAGATTATTTGCTAATGCCAAGGCACATTAAATATTTTTTGACAACAGAGAAGATGCTTTCTAAATTGTAATTAGCCTGGAAATTATTGCACAAAGTCGGCTTCCCTATAATCCTTTAAAATCAGAAGGGTTGTAATTGGCCTTAGAGATTCAACACTGCTTTGTGCTTCATTTTCCAGAAGTTCTGGTTCTGCATATGTAATAGCTGGATCCTTTGTGGCTGCAATACAAAACTTCATCAGGGAGGGGGAAAGTGTGAAGCAAGTAAAACAACTGGGATTATTTCTCACACTTGCAATGCATGCTAATGGACAGAGAAGGTTTGTAAACTGCATTTAGACTAGCATGTAGAGAAACATAGTGAATGTTGATCTGAATTAGGTACATAATGTCAAGAAGAAGAAGAAGAAGAAGAAGTAGTTAGATGTATACTGAGAAATTGTGTGTAAGAATATTACAGGAGTTGGTAGCTTAAAAATATTGAATTAAATCAAACCCTAACTTGTGTAGGGTTGCGTTTATTTTCTGCTCGGCTTTATAAAGGGGAAAGAGTGTATCCTTTTTGAGAAATGATTTTCTGTTCACTGTATCTTATACAGAACCACATTCTGACTTTTTGCAGATGATCTTCTAGGATCCTTGTGATTATATGGTAATAAATGTGCAACAACTATTGATTAGTTCTCCTGAGGCCAATCCAGCCACTCCCCACGATACATGCAAAGCAAGGCACTGAGGTTCTGCCAGGTTGCAAGAACCTGCCATTGATGGCCAACAACTCATCATCAAACCATTCAAAATATGATCGTATGAGTGACCACATGTAAATTCAGTGGCCACAATTTAGAGCACAGGAAGCATGAGGGAACTCAATAGCCTGCTGCCCTACTCTCATTCCAATTATGTACTTCTCGTGTGTAGCTTCCATTAATTTGGCTGGGAAAAAAGAAGGTATTTGATTATATGTAGTGTTTCTTTGGTGAAGAAAGATCAGCTTAGCCCGGAGTGAAGTTCTTAGAGTAGTGGAGGCTAATCTTTTCAGCATCGAGTACTGAAATGAGAGAGCGTGCGCTCATGCCGGAAACCGGAAGAGCAGCTCCCCAAAGCGTGCATAGGAGAGCCAGAAACTAGAAGCTTAGCTTCCTGGTGTGCGCATGTGCGCTGGCCACCTGGTCTTCCAGTTTCTAACATGCATGCATGCACAAAGACCAGCTGGCTAGCACGTGCATGTGCTCTGAGGAGCTGCTCTTCTGGTTTCCGGCACTCCTGCGCGTGTGAAAACCAGCTGGCCAGTGCGCATGCGCGTGCCAGAATCCAGAAGAGTAATGGGCGATGGCTGGCATGCCTGGAGAGATGGCTGTGCGTGCCACTTCCGGCACACGTGGCATAGGTTCGCAATCACGGCCTTAGAGGGATCATTTAGTTCAGTCAAGACTTTGTTTCGATTTGGCAAAAGAAAACCTGGTTATCATCCAATAATGTGTCCCTTTAAAAAAGAAAGAAAGAAAAAAAAGGGGGGGAAACCCACTCCAAAGCAAGAACAACAAAACCCCCATGGCGTATCCCTTCTGAGGGAAAATAGCAAGGCAGATTTTGGCCTCGATGGTTACTTTTGTCAGCATTTCTTGAAATGGATCTTCTCCAGATCAGATTTATTTTCCAGCCAGACTGAAGCCTCCAGCTATGAATGCAATCCTTAATTAAGGCCTCTTCCTAGGCAACATGTTAAGTTTTACTGCTGTCCCTTCAGGACAGCCAAACATTTTACTATTACAAAATTTGGGGAGGTTCTTCATTCATTGCCAAGTGACAGATATAAGGGGCTGAAAGCTGCTGAAGTACTGTTGCACAAGGGTTACATAAGCTTCTTATATATCCGATGTGAACGAAACTTGCAGAGTTTGTATTCTCTGTAACAATCTGTTGTGTTGGAAATGTTCTGAGAGAAATAAAAAAATGGATTACATAGAATCATATCTTCATCGTTAGTTTAAAATTAACAAAATCTGCTATATTTTAAAAAAATATTTCCTTTGTGAATGAATAATTCAAATTCTAATTATTTGAATCTGTGAAGGAGTGATCTATTGCCCTTCCAAAGTTGGGTTTGACCCCTTCCCCACTGAGTCAGGCATTTTGAACCCCCTTCCCTCCTCCCCTGATCCTGGATCAGTAGTATTGAATGGAAGATTAATTCTTCTTGGCCTAGAACTAAGGAGAATTTTCCTGACAGTGAGAACAATTAATCAGTGGAATGGCTTGCCTCTAGAAGATGTGGGTGCACCATCACTGGAGGTTTTAAAGAAGACATTGGATAGTCATTGGGAAGGGAGAACGGTGGCCTTTTAAGTTGTCCATCAATACTTAACCTCTGAGTAATCAACTGAATAGACACGGAAACCTGGACAGAGTCTTTTCCATTATGGGGAAATGCACTGTATTGCTCTTTTGATCAGGAATCAGCAATGTCTTGTAATCCTGGGCAGTATTACATGACTGCCTCTGTACATCATATGCAAATGTCATTTTTTGTCCTACTTACTGGTGAAGCATTTCCTCTTTGGGGCAGATATGCCAGCTGTCATATTTCCATGAAAAAGAACACTGCTAAGCTTATAATTAAGATTAAAGGGCCTACATTCTATGTGCTAAAGGACATAAGGAGAGATCCTCAAAGGGTCTCTTGGAAAATGATTTAAATACTAGTAGAGTGTGGAAAAAATACTTGCTAATTGATTGTATAGTAAAGCTAATAAGTGATTTCTTAAGACTAGGGCATCCTTAGGGTTTTCAAAACAATGATGCTAATGCAATCAAGTTCTTACTCACTTGGATTCACACTTTTATGACCAAATCTTGTAATCTTTATTGTGGGTTTACTCAGGCAAAACTCATTTTGAGTCAGTGGAAAGTGTGGACTGAATCACAGCTGATTGAAACTGCTAAATCACATAGCCTCGGACTTAATAGACTGGATGACCTACAGGTCTTTTAACCTTAATGGACTGTTGGAAATTTGGGATTAAGACACTGGAAAAATAAGAAGAAAAGTTAGTGATCACAGCAAATTGATTTTTTTTTACACTTTAAAAATTTTCCATGAATATTGGAATTCACATGTTAAGACACTGGTTTGGCTTCAACTAAAAAAAATCACTCCCATTAAGTGCAGGGCTTTTAATAACTCTGGTTTTCTAGAAGATTAGAGTTTCTCCTTGTCAGACACTATAGCTGATTTGCATCCATGACTATGGTTGCAAATATACAATCGTGGATTTGCACGATCCATGATTCAAACAGAAGTTGGGGAAAAGCATTATTTGAGATCCTGGAGAACTAGTGCTAATCCCAAAAGTTCTTTTTCAAGGGGAAACTGGCCTTTCTGATTTTTCTTTGAGGACAGTTGAAGAAGCTTCTTGGATGAGAAGCGAAATGTCTTCAAAGAAAAACCAGAAAGTCCAGTTGCCTCTTGAAAAACCACCTTTGGGACAACCATGACCTGGATAACTGAGAATCCCCATAGACAACTAGTCCTAACAGATCAACTTTTCCTAATCTGCTACCTGTCCATTTTGTGGGAAATTAATTCCCAAAATTTCTTGCCATCCAAAAATTCAGTACATCTATACTAGTCTGGAAAAGAATGCAATAGATAATAATGGGCTAGATAGTAATTTGTGACCTTCATATCTGTGGTGGAAGTCTATCTCCTAGATACAATTTCCATTTCACACATACAAATGGCCTTTTCTTAATGCAGCCAAATAGTGAACCAATGTTTTGTTTAGCTTGAATTCTACAATCTAAATCTGCTTTATAATATTTACCTTCTGCTTTTTATTCTCTTGTTAATGCTAATATTGAGTGGCACTGTATTACATTGCCTTTTAAGTAATTTATTATTAATAAGTTGAATTCAGACTTCATTATCTTGATTAAACTTACATCAGCAAGAATTAATATGCTTCTTGCATCCTAATAATTTCCTTGGGTCTTATGACAAATAAATCCAGATCCAACCCTATATTGACTTGAAATCTAATTTTAGGAATGATGGGCACAACTTTTTAAAAAATGTACGGTAGTTATGTAGTGTAGCGATTCCATTAAATGGTCAAATTCCATCCTATTGCAAATGATTAAGGAAAAAAAAATGACAAATACCAACACATGGAACTTTTGGGACAGGAGCTAACAACTAAGGGTGAGCTGCATCTGATGTTTGGCATGGAGTGGTACTGAAATGTCAATGTTTTCAATTTATCCCACTACTTCGTTGCTTAGGCAGTGGAACTTTTCTCTGGAATATCATTGTTCATTCACCTTTTATTATTATTTATTATTTTTTTTTCTTTTTTTCTTTTTTTCCTTTTTTCCTTTTTTCAATTTTTTATTTTTTTTTATATAAAAATAAAAAATAAATCAATAAAAAAAGTGCTGACGGATTATTTTTTCTTATCACAGCGGCGTCAGTAAAAGGTAATATTCCATTGCAGTTATTAGACCACTTGAATCACACCACTGATTCTGACATATTTGTGTTCAACTTGAAGGGGTCTGTCATAATCACCAAAAGTTTTTCAGGCAACAAAAGTTTTCAACATTTTTTTGGTCCAGTTTAATCACTGTAATAACAATGAACCATTAACCAGCCGAAAGATAATAGGAATTTCATTCTGAACTGTTGGAAAATACAGCATTCTGACTTTTTGTTCAGCTTGTGACCAAATAAATGCCATATGGCAGGATACACATGGGTGAAGAGGTGGAAGGGGATGAGATCAAAGCATAAACTAGGCTCCCTTGGAAAATATTTTCTAATACTCCTTCAACAAACCTACATTTTGGTAGTAATGAAAAGGAAGCAGCACCTGGAGTGTTGCTGATATTTCAATAAGCGAACCAGAAGATGCATTCCCTAACATAGTGGGAAGTAGATGATTCTTGGTGATAATTTTCTTTTCCTAGTCAGGAAAAGTGAGGAAAATTTGAGAGGAAGCAGACAGATTTCCTACAGCTTTTTTGGAAAGTGAAATTCAGATAAATTGTTGGATTGGGGAGTGGCAATTTCTTATTTAAATGCTATAGTACAGGGATGTCAAACTCAAGGCCCAAGGTCAGGATTCAGCCCATAGGGTGCTTGGATCTGATCCGCAGAACCGCCCTTGAAATCGTGAAGGACTGGCCCAAGGTGCCTCTGTCAGTGAAAATGGAGCTCACGAGAGCTGCACATGGTCCTCCCAAGCACCATTTTCACTGACAGAGGATTGCAGGAGGCTGTACCAGCAAAAAACACAGCTCATGATGGCTACATGTGGCCTGCCAAGCTCCATTTTCACTGGCAGAGGGTTGCAGGAGGCCGTCCCACCCAAAAACACAGCTCATGAGGGCCACACATGGCCTCCCGATCTCCATTTTCACTGGCAGAGGGTTTCAGAAGGCCACCCCAGCCAAAAATGGAGCTCGCGAGGGACGCACTTGGCCCTCGAGCTTCACTTTCACTGGCAGAGGGTTGCAGGAGGCCATCACAACTGAAAATGGAGCTCAGGAGCCTGTTTTTGCTGGCAGTGCTTGGGCCACTAAGGTGCCCCCATCAGAAGTGACATCATGCTGGCCACAGTCCCCTGCCCCCCATCTCCCCCGAGGTCAAACACAACCCTGATGTGACTCTCAATGAAATTGATTTTGACACCCCTGCTCTAGTACATCTGCAACGTAGTACTACTACTACTACTACTACTACTACTACTACTAATAATAATAATAATAATAATAATAATGCACACAACGATCTATAAGCTGTATCAGAAATTTTCATAGACCTAATAGGGGCAAATATAGCTTTATTTTCCTTTAACCAATTCATTTCCCAAGATTGCTTTCCCCCTCCCCTCCCAAAAAGGGAAAAAAAGAAGAGGGTCTTGCAAAAAGTATTGGGCCATCTCTAGAGGTGTTTTCTTAGCTTTGGCTATTTTTCCTAATTGCAAGATTCTTTCAGGCAAGGGTGTCATCAGATCCTGGAAATCTTTCTTGCTACTCTACTGGAAAAGAGGTCAAGAGTATAGTAATAAGACCTGCCAACTTCAGGATCTTGCAACTAAGCAATAGAGATTGTGGGCAGGCGAGAACAAGCAACTTTTGCGAAGGTGGTGATTGCAAAATGTGAAAGGCTGCCTATGTGAACTCAGAATGGTGACTAATAAATAAATAGCCCTTATATACTCATGTCTTCCATTTGATGCATCAGGCCTTTCTGCCAAAGGCTCCTGTGAAAACTGAGAATCCTGTCTCTTTGCCTCATCATGAAAGCGGAAGGAGTGGGGAGGATGAGGACTTCTCTATAGAAACCTTCAACCTCAGGGTAACTGTGTGCATCATTAGCCCGGGGCTCAATTTTCAGTGTTGAGTAATGGCTTTTCTCACAATCCATCTTTTATATTAATACATCTATAATAGCACTGGGTAGTATTTCTGTGGTTTAAAGTGACCTTGAAAAAGAAGCATGTGAGTTTCTAGAACTTGGTGAACCTCTCACTATGGCTGAATTATAGGTTCCAGTAGCTACTTTTGGCTTGGCAAGTGACAGGGAAGGTGGAACTGTAGTCCAGCAATATTGCAGGGAAAACTCACAGTCCCTTTTACTACACATTCTCAAAAAGATCTTCATTTTTGTTGATTTTTTTTTACTCCTTGCTTATATCTATGGACCATAAAATATGTCATTATTTTATTTATTTATTTTCTTTAAACAAAGTACATAGACAGCCAACCTCCACATAGGTGCCTCTGGGTGACTTACAAGGTTTGGTTTAACCATGAGTTTTTATATGCCATATTTCACCACATTTACATATGCTAAGCAACAATCAAACCACACTATGAGATATTAAGGAAACGACTGGTTTCACATAATAAGCTATGCTTTCTTTACAGTTCACAACTAGGCCCAGCAAGAGCCTTCACCTCAGACCTCCTCCCCCTCAGCACACATACTCTTTTGTAAGTTATTAATAGGCAAAATAAAACTGTTACTATAAGTCTGCTGGAAAAGAGAAGCTCCTCAAGGGTCCTGTTAAGATGAGGAGGGGAAAGTCAACCAATGGTAGTAGATGGAAAGGGGATAGTGGCAAGCCAAATGGTAACAAAAAGGAAAAAACAGAGTTCTGTGAGAAGCAGCAGTATAGAAAATGCTGCAGGATTTTGTTCACCATTTCTCTTCTGGAATAGCAGCATGTATTGGCCAAGCTAGACAGCTAAGCAGAGCCAACCCTGGATAGTATATGGTGAGAAGAAACATATCACATGAAGGCAATCGGAAACTACTTTTGAATTATGTTATGACAACTTCAAGTTCAGGGGTATGTCTATGCAAGTCACTATGATCTGCCTTTCTAACTAGGGTCGAGTTGAAGCCTGTTGTCTCCCTTCTAAACTCCTATAGCTTCCAGCATTGCTCACCTCACCAGGTGACCTCATTCTAAGAAACATCATGTTGCTGTTAAATAGGAGAGAAAATACTGAACCCTGTTGCACCCCACAGTTTAGGAGCCAGTTTGGGACCTGTCATCCCCAATCAACAGCAAATTAAACCAGCTACTGAGGAAGAAAACTACCTCAATACAGGGCTGATCACTCCCAATTCCTACAGACTGACTCCATGATCAAAGGTATCAGAGTCCCCTGACAAGATAAGTAGTGCAAGTATGGACACACTATCCCTATCCCGCTCTCACCATAGGTCATCAAAAGTGTGACCAATGCTATTTCAGTCCCATACCCAGGGCTGAAACAGAGGTGGGTTTCAGCCAGTTCAGCCTGGTTCGGCCGAACCATTTGTTACGATTTTGCAGAGTTCGGAGAACCGATAAATTGCGCTGGCTGGTTTTGGGGAGAATTGTTTTTTTTTTTGCTGCTGGGCCCTCCCACCTGCCCACACACTATAGCTACCTTTATTCACTCTGTTTGCAGCACAGCTGAGGTGTTTTTTCACCTAGGAAAAAAGAAACAAGAAACAACTTCCTGCAGAAGCCCCTAGGCGGAAAAACAGCTGAGGCGCGCTGCCCCGCTGATTAGCTGTGCTGCATACATAGCGAATAAAGGTAGCTATAGCGTGCAGGTGAGTGGGAGGGCCCATTTTTTAATTCTTAATTTTTAATTTTATTTTAAATTTTTTTTTCAAAAACCGACCACCTAACCATGCCCACTAGAATTGGTTGGTAAAAAATTTGAAACCCACCCCTGGGCTGATACCTGACTGAAAGGGGGTCCAGATAATTTGCTTCATCCAGAACCATTTGACGCTGTTTCATGATCACCTGTTCAACTATTTTCCCTAAAAAGGAAAGATTGGGCATTGGAAATTGTCCAGAATGGTTAGGTCCAGTGAAGGCTTCTTAAAGAGATGGTAGACCAATACCCCTTTAAATCCCCTCTCTCAAAGAAGAATTTACCACTTTTGAAATCCAACCACATGTCACTTCCCTGGAAGCTTTTGCTAACCAGAAAGGGCATGGATCTAATAAGCAGATGGACAACTCATAGTCATAAGGACCCTGCCTGTTTCCTAGGGCCAACAGGCTCAAACTCCTCCCAGATAACTTGGCAAAACTTCCCCAGGCATTGCCAGAGAACTTGTATTAGTTGGTATCCAGCTGGGAATGAAACCAAGCAATTTTGCGGATAGATACTCTGCAAATGCCTCCACATAGACTTGATATAGTATCCCAAATTCCAGTTTCACTGTAGTCCATCATATCATTTCTCCTTTTGTAGGCACAATCTATATATATAAAACACAACTGTGGCTGTGTTTGTGAGTTTGTTTGTGAGTTTGTGAATTTGCATGTGCATTTGTGAGTTTGCATGTACTGAATACGTTTCCACACACCAGCACTAATCATGCCCAAACTCATCACATACCTTCCTTACCCTCTGGAGATGAGCACTGGGGAATCATTTACATTTTGAGGGGGTCTGCGCGCCAGAAAAGGCTGCCAAAGTGCAGACCCCCCCACTGGCAAAATTTTACTGCACATGTGGTGTGAGGCAGTGGATTGGAGCTGCCTGGCCACTACACAGGAAGCCACCTGTGGCAGGCAGCATGCACACAAGGCGGTGGATTGGAGCTGCCTGCCCTGGGACTTGCCTTTCATCACCATGCACTGCCTTGCCGCTCAGCCATGTTTCCTGGAGCGGCTGCGGGTGGTGAGAGAAGCGTCGCAAGAGGGCCAGGGCAGGCCTAAAGCCCCATACCACCCCATCTCCAGGAAACGTGGCTGAGTGGTGGGTCAGTGCATGGCGACAAAAGGCACTTTTCCTGGGGCACCATGGGGCTTCATTCCTGCCCTGGCCCCCTTGCGATTCTTCCCACATAGCCTTACCTGCCTCGCCTAGGCAGCTGGCCTGACCCGCGCTCCTGCAGTGAGCCCATGTTGGTGGAGGGGGAGGGGGAGGTGGGGGCTGCCAGATCAGGGCTCTGCTGCTGGAAGTGCCACCTGCCCAGGTGAGGCCAAGGGAGAACGGGAAGGGGGCTGGATAGGGGGCTGAAAAAACTGCCGCATGCACCTTTAGGGTCCAGCAACAGAAGCAGTCACTGCAGGCCATGCCCCGACTATACCCGGGCGACCAGGGAGGCGGCAGCTATGGGGGAGGCAGCCGGACACTCAGAAAAACATCGTCAGCTGTTTCGGCTGACAGGTGTTCCTCTGAGTGTCCCACTGCCTCCACCATAGCTGCCGCCTCCCCTGGGCCTGCAAAACTCACGTAACTGCTTCTTAGCTGCTTAGCAGGCCCAGGAGAGGTATGGCGCGTGCCCGGGAAACCCGGCACCAGTAGTGCATGCCTGGGAGTGATGCTGCGGCCACTGCTGATGGGGGAGGAAGTACCCAGGCGAAGAGTGGAAGGAAGACAGAGGAGAAGTGAAGCTGGAAGGATGGATAAGGGTGAAGGAAGAAACAGACAGGGAAGATAAGGAAGGAGGAATGAAGGAAGGAAGATGGGGGGGGGACAGACGTGAGGGAGGAAGGGAGAAGGGAGGAGGAAGGGAGGAAGGAACATAGAGGGGGAAGATAAGGAGGGAGGGATGGAGCAAGGTGGAAGGAAGGAAGATGGCAGTCCCATAAAAATTTACTCAGGCAACATCGGGTAAACAGTTAGTCCTTCATAATAGTTCACCAGGGATTAGTTTCTACTTTTCTTCAGGCAAGTATAATTATTGGCTGATTCAACAAACGATAATTTCCAAATTACATAAATAATTGTTCCACTTTATTCTGCTGGTTATATCTTCACTTCAACAACAATAGTCAGTTGTGGGCACCACATTTAAGAAAGATTTAAAGAAATCTGGAACAGGTTCAAAGAAGGGCAACAAAGATAATCAAAGGCCTGAAAATCAATTCGTACTGGGAGAGGTTGAATAAGATGGGCATTTTTAGCCTTGAGAAAGGATATGGAGGATAGATATGAAAAGACTGCTCAAAAATCTGAAAGGACGTTAAAAAAACCTTCACTCTAAAGTGTAAGACGTGGAATAATGAATTTAAGCTATAGGGAGGCAGATTCTGATTGTTTTCAAAAGCTTCCTGAAACCAAGAGCGTTCACTTGACACCCAAAGATGAGCTGTTGAGAGAATGCCTGAGGAAGCGTCAGACATGGGATGAAGATCAAGCAGAGTAATTACCATAGTAAAACAAGACTCTGCATGGGATGTGCCATTGACAGATAGCTGAGGTGATCAACTTTGGAAAATTATATCAGTGACTGGAAAGGGCTGGACTAAATGATAGCAGTGAGACACTCATCATAGCAGCACAAGAACAGATCTAAAAACCTGATCCATAGAGGCAGAGATCTACCATGCAAGATAGGACCCAAGGTACAAACTATGCAGAGAGGCTTCAGAGACAGTCCCAGAGGTGGTATTCAACTGGTTTGGACTGGTTCTGGAATACAGGTAGTGGAAATTTTGACTGATTTGGAGAGCTGGCAAATACCATCTCTGGCTGTTTTGGCTCCCAGGGTGCTGCAGGGAGGCTTACTAGGTCCAAATGGAGTTTGGGGGATGCGGCATGCCCCCCATGGTCCAATTTTGCTCCCAGGAGGCTGCAGGGAGGCTTACTAGGCCCAAAATGGGGCACGGGAGGGCAACGAGGGAGAAAGTAAGACTTCAAGGGAGAAAGAAAGAAAGAAAGAAAGAAAGAAAGAGAGAAAGGAAGGAAGGAAGAAAGAAAGAGAAAGAAAAAAAGAGAGAAAGGAAGAAAGAAAGAAAAAAGAAAGAAAGAGAGAG
>JANHFQ010006897.1:17251-30447 GCA_032468035.1 Aparallactus werneri | reverse complement strand
TTCTCTTCTCTTCTCTTCTCTTCTCTTCTCTTCTCTTCTCTTCTCTTCTCTTCTCTTCTCTTCTCCTCTCCTCTCCTGTCCTCTCCTCTCCTCTCCTCTCCTCTCCTCTCCTCTCCTCTTCTCCTGTCCTCTCCTCTCCTGCCCTCTCCTCTCCTCTCCTCTCCTCTCCTCTCCACTTCACTTCACTTCACTACACTTCACGTCTGGATTTCACATCGCCATTCCTGCATATTCAAAAGAAACAATGAAAAAATCTAAGAAAGAAACAAAAAGACTAGAATAAAACTCTCCAGCAGTCTACACTCAGATAAGCTGGGATCAATACCAGACCCCCCCAAAAAATATCAAGCAGGAAATAATATCCTAATCCAAGAAACTACCAAGGAAAAAATCACTCCTCAACCAAGAGCAAACTCCACACTCATTAGTACTGATGATGTTACCTAGATGAGTAATGAAATGTCTGCAAGCAAAATAACCAAGCTTAGAGAGCAACAAGGAATCCACAATTCAACCCTGAGCTACATATATTCTCTTCTATTACAGTCATAATTCCCTACTTCAATTTTAGTATAAGTAGGATTTACATTTTGAGAGCAGTGAAGTGAGTTGAAAACCTGTGTTTTAAAAAATGAAAGGAACAATTATTCTATTCTCATATGCACATAAAGCACTCTTATAAGAGTCTAATAGGGTTTTTTTTTCTTACAGCATTCATTCAGTGTGCAGCTTATGCACTAGGTGCCACATATAACTCATGGGCATTTTAAAAAATCACATATATATTGTGCAGCCTGGTAACTTTAAAATAAAAGGTTTTGACTGAATGTGAAATGCCAAATGTATGGCAGAATTTCCTTTACTTTTGGAATGGGAATTTTATATTCCTGTATCTTTTCTATGTTAATTTTGTTACTTTTGTGTTATTATAGCATAAAAGAGAAAAATCTCTTCTCATCTCCTTGTTTTCCTCATGGCCAACTTGAGCTTTAGGACAGGACAAGTTTACTTCCACACTTTCTCCTTTCTTATTCCTTATCCTTAAATTTTCCTCCCTGCTTTTCAATCTAGTGCCGCCACAGCATCATTGGATCTCCCCATAGAGATTAAAACTGGCAGATGGAACTCAACTAAAATTCACTTTTATCTCATTAGATATATCCATTGTTTAAAATTCTTTCTGTTTACACTCCTTGTTGTGTGCTAAGGACAGCCACACTATCTGTATGTCTGATTCAAAAAGTTAAGCTTGTGCCATGATTCTGGGTACACATATAAAAAGGAGCAGGATTTTGATCCCATGGTTGACCTGTCTTGATATTTTTGATTCCTTTTCCCCAAGGATATCCCTGGATTGAGCATTCTCCATGATCACTGTTGATAGCTAAACCACCCGACCATACATTTTCATCAGGTTATTCCCTCTGCTGTTGCTTTTAGGATTTGTTCTCTTTTGCTTGTATTGTCCTGTTGATTTAAAATTTATCTCTCTAAAGAAATTATAAACACTTATAACTATATGCTGAAGGGAAAGGGGGCAAGGTAAAGAGAAAGGAGCCTGTGGTACTTTCTCCCAATTCTGAACTTTAGAAGAAAATATCATTGCCTTTTTGCCGTGTCTGCAAATTTTCTTAACTGTTCCTTGGAGTAAACTTTTTTACATGACAAAGGAACATGCTGGTGTTCCAGGGAAGCCGCATGGGCCAGATCGAAGCACCCCATGGGCCTTGAATTTGACACCCCTGTGCTAGAGGCTAATGCTTTGCTTTGCAGAAAGCTAACTAGCTTTTTAAAAAAAAAATTTAAAAGGCAGGATCTGGTGGGCATCACACGATCTACAGGTAATTGGTCAATTAACAATCACTCAGAGTTATAACAATCTTGGAAAGGGTGCATTATCTTTATATATAAAAGCCAAGTACCACTCATTCATCACGAAATCTCTAGATCTGTAAAGCCTACAAACTTGAAATTTGTGCTCGCTAAGAAAGGATTTTTCAAAATGACCATCAGATCATTAGTATATTTCTTATACAGTAATTAACATGCTCTGATGCTAAGGAATTCTACTACCCCTCCCTACCTGAAAAAAACTCTGTTCATAAAATCATAAAATCTGATCCATCACATGGGAGCCTTGACTTACAACCATCATGGCCTACAACTGAAATTCTGGTCCCAGTTGTAGTTGTAAGTCAAGGACTGCCTGTACTCCTGACTTAGCTCTTCTTTATTATACCACATTGTCCCCCATTTGGAAAGTCTCAATAGACATTTTCTTTGGAAGGGATGTAGGGAATTAATTTAGAATGAAGAATTATTTAGCCTGTTATATTTTAACACCCTTCTCTCTGATTAAACAGGTAAAGGAAGTCTAAGGACTCCTACTTCACTCTACTTATCTTTCCAATCACTCTGACTTGTAAAGCAGACTTTTAGGTTAAAAAAAGACTGCATCCACATATAAGATATAGCTTGCCATTTTTATTACTTACAGTACTCCTCTCAAATTCATCACTGACAAAAGCCTTAAACAGGAAGATAATATAATTTTTGACATGACAGCCAACAGGAGGCAGTCATAAATAATTTGCCAAATAATTCCAAGGGAACACTCCGGGGGAAAAAATAACTTGGACTCAAGTATTGTATACTCTAAGCACTGTGTACACACCAAGCACTATGGAGCAGATAGATGACGAGTATCCAATTTGAACCTGCTAATCCAGCTTGTGTCTGAAGTTTTATTCCCCTTCCATCAAGCTTCAATATGCATCTGATATGAGAATATTGGATTCTTTTTTTTTCTTTGAGGAGAGAAATAAATGACTTATCTGGGGAATAAATTCCATTCTACTCTTAACATATTGCTTCCCATATATATGGTGCCAAAATAAGCTTCACTTTTTAATGTAAATCTCTGAAGAGGAACCATGATAATGAGTTTCTCCTTTTTTTCTCCTATGATTTCTAGGCAGGATGGAGGTTTTCTTGAAAGAAAAACATATACCCACAAACAGATACAGAGTGTTTGTTCTTTAGAAGACCCACAATCACAGACACAAATAGGTTTAGAATCTGTAATTTCATAATGTGGGAACAATAGTTGGCAAAGCACTATCCTTTTTGTTTATATTGAACTGAACTCCATAATACGGCTTTGAGTGATGTTTGTTGCCCCCAGCTTATCTTTCAATTATATTTCCTGGCATCCAGTTCTGGGATATAATAACCTGTTCTTAATCCAGTATTATTAATATGCCAGTGGCATAGAGTGTCTTTCAAGTGTGTGTTTTGTCAAAAAGAATGAGGGAAAGTGCCATTTTGTTTGATTGTAAAGGCCTCTTTCAATGCCAGGTGAAAACTTGACTTTTTATTCCTATTCTCCCCTGAGTATTCCCAGTTTGACCATGTCTTTCTCAATGCATCTCGGTCAATGTTACAATACTTATTATTCAGTATTCTGCTTTACCTGACCATAGGTCTATAGGAGCCTTTGAAATAGGCTTTAAATATTCTAATTAAATATCTTGAATAATCTCAGTTCATGACACTGTACAAAATACTCATAGTCAAGACAGACGTTACTCAATTGACTGAGTATATACATACAACAGCATCATAGATACCTATAGATTGTTGCTACAATTTTTTCTGTTCAGTTTGAACAGAAAGGTAGCATATTCATGAACCAAATAAAACAACAACCAAAAACAAAAAACAAACCAGGCATAATTCAGCAGGGACAACACATTGTACAATTCAGATGCAGAGCTTGGAAATAGTTCCCTTGTTGATTTTTATGCCCGTCACACATAATTCTTACAGACTGTTATGCCAGGTGGACACTTTTAATGAGAAAAAGAAAAAAAATGCAGATTCTGGACAGTCAACAAACAAGGAATCATTTTCATGAAAGCCTAGAGTTTTTAACAAGGGATTGAGGTTTTTTTTTGGTAGCCTCTGTTTTGGCTAAGGGGCTCTGATGGTTATTAAAAGCCAAGCAGCCAATGTGGGAAGAGAGATTTTTCGATAAAGGTGGGGACTTTGTTGGGTTACAGCCTGCGCAACCTGTTTGGTTTCAAGCTGTGTTACACACAGTCATCAGAAAGGCACACCCCTGGCAAGTCTGTCTATGTGACCAAATAACTTCAATTTCCTCTTTAGTGTGAATGCTTGCAAAATTCTGAAGCTCTGAGGGATAGTAAAATTCTTAAAACCTTGACAGTTCAGATGGTATTTTCTTTTTCCCTTAAATTAATGCAGAAGGCAGTAAAAGCTTTTGTTTTGTTTTGTTTGAGAAGGCGGGTATCTAAGGGCTTTTCTGCAATGCATTTTTAAGCAGCTGGATTCCTCTTCATAAGCCAGCTAATAGTGAATGTGGCTTAAGACATTTCTTTCTGGCTTTTAGTCTCTGCCTCTGCTTTTGACACAATGAGGGCTGGATGTTCTGTCTACTCTTCTACTCCTTTATTCCATCTGGACTTGGAAAACAAGAGTCCAGACAAGACCAACAAGTTTTATCATGTTTCTTCTTACTTAGGTAGAAGGAGAAAGCGACCGAACCCTTGTCAATTTCCTCCCCCCCCCTTTTAAATGGTACACTCTTACATCTTGTTAGAAAAAGGACATGGAGGACATGGCTCATTGACTGGAGAAGGGGTATTCTTGTCACAGTCTACATGCTAGAATGAAGGCGTTTGCCCACAATGAAATGATGTCCAGCAGGTGAAGCAGACAGCACCACTGTAGTGGCACAATTTAGAAAATATTTGATACTTAGTGGAGAAAGATGGGCACGGAGTTGCCTTCCCATAACGGTAAAGGATGAAATCACGTTTGCCTACCCTCAAGAAATGCTCAATGGCCTATATTTATTTTAAGACAAAATAATCAGATGGATTACTCATAGCATTGTTACAGAAATATAATTCGCAATAGAAGTTTCAACTAATTTTTTTTAAAAAATATCTGTCTGAAAAAATTTAACCCCAGTTTCAGAATGGGCATGGATTTTCTTGTACTTCAGAAACTGTTCCTATGAAGAATAATCTGGGTTTATGTGTGAGTTTCAGTTATTTCTTTATAAAGAAACAAAAGTAGATTAGAGTGAATGTTATGTGTCAGCCCATCTAATATACAAATAGCTTCATGTAATTATCTTTATAAAATATTTTACATTAGCAAGTAAATTACAGAAAAAATAGCAAAGGATATATAAATACAATTAACAAAATTATTTACATTTGTAAGGAAAAAGCCTGAAAACTTATATTATGAAGAAAACAACTGACAAATTTTAACCCCAAAGGCCTCTTGCTTCTTCCTTGGTCTTTGCTGGAAACCAAAACAATGTTTCAATGTTTCTGAGTTCCTTGTCAACAAAACTGATAGGCCATTGATGCAGCTCAGGCGTAGATTTATCATTGTAACGTTACATAATGCTTCATATAATTCTGATGCAAGCCTTCCAATCAAGACTTGCATGAGGTAATGGAGCCTGGAATTTTTGTTGCAATTCATGATGGCTATAATTTGGTCACTCATATGGCCAACCCAATTTTATAATGTTTTTGAAGTAGTTGGAAAGTGATCACAGAGGTCATTAAGTGAACACCATGCTTGTTAAGTGAGTCCATGCATTCCTATGGGTGTTTTTTTTTGCCAGAAATGGGCCAAAAAGGTCACTTTCTGTCAAAAAGCATTGTAACTTGTGTCAAGTGACTATGAAACACTGCAACTGGCTGTAAAATAGTTGCCAAGTGGCTGAAATGAAGTCATGTGTCCAGGGGAAGGGGTTACCCCCAAAGTCCAAAACTAGATTTAAGTCAGAGGTGGTATTCAGCCAGTTCCAACAGGTTCCAGAGAACTGGTAGCAATAATTTTGAGAACCAGGAAATACCACCTCTGATTGGCCAAATGCATAGCCACGTCCACTAAGCCATGCCCACAGAACCAGTAGTAAAAAAATTGAATCCCACCACTGGTTTAAGTACCTTTTAGAAGAGTCCATCAGAATTTCTAATGGTCTTCAAGCGAGCAGTCATTGAGCGAGGACTGTCTGTACATTGCTTGAATTTGACCTCAAATGTTGATTCTAGGATTGGCTACCAAAACTTGCAAAATATGATTTGTTAGCTAAAACAGCCCTAGTTTATGCATAAGAGTAAACCATGATGTGGTTGATTGTTTTTGGTTCAGTGTGATATGTGAAACCACTCCTTATATTGTATGTAGTAGTATATAGTAGTTTTGTTATAGTTGTATATAGTAGTTACGTTGTAGTTTAAATGCAAACTGGTTCACTATGCTTTGTTCAAAAAATCCTAGCTAAAATAATTCTGACTTATGATATATGAATCCAGACTAAAATAAATCATGGGTAGTCTGACATCTCTGCAGCTGACCTGATATAGGAACACTGCTGCTATCTGAAAGAAATCAATCAATTGAACCCAAGTGCTATAAAACTGTTCCATTTCAAGAGTGACTGGTAGAATGAATATTGCTGGAAAATAAAATAAGAAATAACAATAGGCTCATAATTTGCCGGGGAAAAAGTTAGCAATCCTATCTTTCTTGGCAACTAAAACATGTTAGCTTAGAGGCTGTCAGCTACATCCATGAAAACATTAAGACATGAATATGAAATATAAGTAAAAATTCAATAGTTTGTATATATAGTTTGCTTGATGTAAACTGCTCTTGTATGCTCAGTTTTATGGGGCAAAGACCATTTCCTGTGATTGAGAAGAGCAAATTACATTTGTTATACTTCTATTGGATTATTGGGAAATGTTCAGAGATGAAAGTTTAAAAATGTAATAAAAGTGGATCAATATGTGTTCAAGAATTTCATCAATCGTGTATTAACAGCACTAGTTCCTCTGACCTTTTTTTCCTTACCTATTCCCTTGATCACAGCAAAAATGGATATAATAGATTACACGTTATAAACATCTCTGGTGTAGAGATCATATCAGACTCTCACACCTTTCCAACGGACCCTGGAAGAAGATGCAAGATTGCTAAACTTCCAAGATAAAAAATCCTTGTCAATAGTATACCCAGTTTCCTACTTTCAATCTATTTTTTTAGTTTTCTATTTATTTTTGCAGGATTTTTCAACAGTGAGGAGAATTCTCAATTTGTTACTGAGGAGCAAAAGCCAAAACTGCCTGGAAGAGTTGCTTCTTTATTCAGTGGAAGATTGATTTTCAGATTCTCATTCTTAAAGCAAACTTTTGTATGCCTTGTTTTAAAGACTCTTCAACCACAGAGTCTTTAAGGAGCTGTAAGGAGAAAGAACTCTTAATCGATGCTATTTCATCTGTAGGAAGCTGCAGTTGGAGAGACTCATAATCCATGGGTGTCTATTGGGGGAGCAGGGGAGACAAAAAGAAACAAATGATATCACATATGTCAGGTGATTCGATCTAGAGATAATTCCACAAAATTAGTATTTCTATTTTCTATGTCTTCATAGAGCAGCTTGAAATGGAGCTGTGAAAATCTTTACCACAGGTAGATATTTAATGTACAGAGTATTGCCTCCTTTTGTAAGCCTATTGTTGCATAGAATTACAGGACCTACTCAGTGTCTATCTTTTCTGATACAGAAGAACAGTTCAATATCCAGTATAAAAATCCAATAAAATAAATAAATAAATAAATAAGTATGCAAGGCAATATCCAATTGGTATCTCATTCCCTGAATGATGGAAACACCATCAAAGTCATCAATACCTAAGCAATACCTGTGATATAATACACTGCTGGAATTATTAACTGGATACAAGAAGAACAGAACCATTTGGCCTGAAAAACAAGACAGTTAATGACTATTCACTATTCCCTATGTCCCTGTAGCAATACTGATAGATTATACATGTCCCATAGAAATGGAGTCAGAGGTTTACTTCAAGTTAAACAAACTGTTGAAGGAGAAAGTTGGCTGATTACAAAAAAGATAGTCAAGAACAAGCATTGATGCAAGTTAAAAAATGGAACTTACTGACGGTGCAGAAAACAAATCTATATCTATAAAAGAGAAGCCCCTAAATAAAGATGTTTGTATGTCGCATATGGAAAACCACAACCCTGCACCAATCTCTCCCAAAATTTAGACATAGGTTCCTTACCATTGCAAAATCAGCACTGTCAGGGTCTCCAATGCATAGGGCTCCTCTTTGCCCCCGCAAAAGGGTCACAAAGGGGACACTCCACAGAAAAAGGAGCAGAAGTGCATACGCATGCGCCACATTTTGAAACTGCAGCACCGGCAACCAGCATGACACAACACCACCAGCTTCACCACAACTGCCATGGAGAGAGGAGGGGGCAGGAAGCACAGGAAGACGGCATTCTTATAAATAAATACCCGGGCAAGGCCGGGTAGGCAGCTACTATGTAATAAAAATAAGTAAAAGCTGGAGTCCTCTACTCCCTGGTCCATGTCTACATGCACCTCCATACTCACATCCCCAGAGGGGCCAGGACCCAGCTCAGCCTCATCAAAACTGAAAAATTATGGTATATAAACTGACCATGGTGATCCCAGTGATTATCAGCACAGTGAATGCCATACCAAAAAATCTTAGATAATACTTAGAAAATCTGCACAATAATAAAATCTCCATTTGTCAGTTTCAAAAGGCCACACTTCTTAGATCTGCACCAATATTATGCTGATAAATTACAACACCTCAGTGCACATGGTGGCCAACACCAACTAAAGAACTGGTGGCTATAATTTAAGATTGCTATGTGTATAATAATAAAAAACATCATCAAACAGCAACATCTACCTATCCTATGTCTTTGGGGAGGCCCCGATAGGGAGATCAAAATGCCAAATCCAGTCTAAATATCCGACTGACTGTGCGACTAACCGTAATATTATCTAAGAGGTTGTGCCTAGGAGAAGAAGCTACACAAAGGAAAATCAATTGTTAAGAAATGTAAATAAATGCATCCTGGTTGCCATGCCACCTATCTTCTCTTGCACTGAAAGCTATTGTGATTTTTGAGACAGAATGCAAGCATGTTGCAATTTTGTATTAGGTCATTTTTTCCAATGGCTGTGACAATGATGGCTGCTGGTATTGTGGCCAAACAGAAAGATGAGAAAGTAGGTGAAGATAATTTCTTAGCAATGTTTAAACAAAGAGTCAGAGGAAATTCTTGGAAAAAAAATTATAAATTTCTGTGGGCAGGGACAGCAAGGCTTTTCCTAAGCCTAGAATTTGGGTGACAAGGCAAGAATTTCTGCCAGTGGGCAAATGGATTGACAACAAAAATGCAGAAGGGAAGCAGTGGCTCCTTCTCAAAAACATCAAACTTTGTGATTAATCAGAAAAATAAATACAGTACTGCTCTGCTTTATTTTCATAGAAGAATCAAAAATACATTGACTTAACACTTCCAAACAGATAACGTTGCAAACAAAGTTAGATGCAGAATTGATACAAAACATCACTGTGCAAAATGTCCTAGCTACCCTTAATGGTGCAAATTCTTCAATTTTTCTCTGAGATTGATTTATTAGATTTAGATCCCATTTTTTGTTTAGAAACAAAAAAACAAGGATGCATACCGAGTGCTCTCTCCTATTTCCCCACACAATAAGCTTGTGTGATAGGTTGGGCTGAGAAAGAGGGCTCCCCAGGTCAACACCTTAACCACCAAGTTATGCTTTGTGATGCCAAAACCCAGCTCTCTTTCTACCCACCGCTGGGCTTTGTTGAAAGCACATCTCTGCCTGTTCTCCACTGCATTCACTTCCAGGGCAATCGCCTGTCTTCTATGGCTATAAAAGCAAAATCGAGTGTTTGTTTGTTCTTTTGCTAAAGATATACTAGTAAAACATAATTGTCCTACAATATGTTATCAACAGTGCAAAATATACCTCAGCAGATGCACTGTGAAAAATGGCAGGCTGTGCACTGCAGGATGCCTTAGCGTTCATATGCCTCTGTTTGCACGCATGCGCACTCGAGATACGATGCACCCTCCCCATCAGCTCAAAGAGCTGGAAGGCCTAAAGACCAGAGGGGGGGGGGGGAGAGACAATAAATGCACTCATTTGACAAGACATCCTTGAGGGGCAAAAATAAGGGGAAAAAACATGGGCAGAAGTTTATAGGAAGCAAAAAAAGTGAAGAAAGTTCCTTGGAGTGTATGGATTATGTATTGTGGACAGCTGAATTTGCATCAGGAAAAAAGCCAGTGTGGGGGACCCAATTTCTTCTTCCCATTCCCATTTGCAGAATATAATGGGACTGGGAGATGATCCTCACCACAGTATAACTGCTCATGGGACAACATTTTTCATTAGACCTGAAAGCAGCAGGCTAATTTAGGGGCTTTAGGACAGGCTCCCCACTATAGAGCTGGGTTTTTTTTTACTGCCACCTCATTGCTACCATAGTTGCTGGTCTTATATTTGGGGAGCTTCGAACAGATTGAGGGAGAATACCTGTACCTATTGGGGAAGAATGAATAATGTGCATAAGAAAGGCTAGAAGGTGAGGTAAGCCTGCTTCATATATTACCAGCAGTTGTAGTTCTCTTTCATCCTCTGCTTTTACCCACAGTTTACATCAACATCACTTCCCCAGTAGAGTTTGGTTCTACAGGCTTTTGATTTTCTATTTTATGCTTGGGATGCTCAAAAATTGTTTAGCGCTGTATTAACTGACTCTTCTTGCTTAGTTTTTTTTTTTTAAATAGACACTAGCAAGTGATGTTCTCATCACATTTGGATTTTACTCACCTTTTTTATGCTGCAGGCTCCCTAGCTTCCCTAGGAATAAGCCCCATTAGAGGAGATAACCGATAAAGCTTTTCCTTGAGCTGAACTGCAAGTAGAGGGGAAAATTGAAGCTAATCAGTAAGGTGACTGAATGAGATGCTCCCATTGCCATTGGCCACTTTGGAATTGAGATAGAAGAGGGAGAAATCACAGAGATTTTCTTCCTCCTTCTGATTTTTTTTTGGGGGGAGCCCTTACTGCAGGGGTGTTAAACTCGCATCTTTATGATGGTGTCATGTGATGTATTGGGATTTCCCCTCCCCCTTTACTATACCAGGTGTGGGCCTGGCCAGAGTGTGAGACATATGGCCAGCGGGCCGCAATTTTTGACAGCCCTGTCTTACTGAGAAAACTGAATGAGAATGGTCCATCCTAGAATAAAATTTTATTTCTGGATTAAAATATAGAAAGTATTTGCCCATTGCAAGGTAGAATTTAATGTATCTGAAGGCTGAAAAGCTGCTTTACAAATGTTGGTCGCCATATCATGTAGGTATCCATTCCAAATTGAAGATTATGCACATGTGGAACTTCAGAACAAATAATCAGGCTTCCTGGATATTTATAGTTACCAATGTATAAATCAACCCAAGATCTACAGAAGTCAGTGGAATTATGTATGCTAATTTGGTTGATTTGGCTGCAGGCCTTTAACCACTCACTCTTGAGTGTTCCTCTTAGAAGCAACTAAGTGTTTTAATGATTTTGAGCTCTGGCTGGAAGCCATACAGCATTTACTCTGGAGTAGCCCCATTGGTATTTAGGAATGCTACTAGTTTTTTCCTCCTATTTTTTGAAAAATTGTTTACTACAAGTGATGTGTGTGAGAGAGAGAGAGAGGGAAAAAACCCCACCCTGAAAATAAATCATCACTGCAGTACTGAAATTCTTTGGGCAAGATGTTGATGGATAATTGACACATTAAAAAAAAGATTTTAAACTAGTACCATGCAGAAAAAGGTTATATGCATTTTTGTATCCATTTATAACCATTCTTATTCTCTCTTGATGAAATAGAATTTGCTTACTTTGCTTACTTTATTTATTTTGGTGAAATTCTAATGCATAGAGAGGGTAGAGGGAAAAACTTGGAGATTTTCCCCTAGTTTTGCCTGACAAACATCACTTGTAGCACTATTAAAAGCAGAACAGTGAGGATCAAAGGACACCCATAAGAAACTACTGCTCCCCTGTACATGTTCCTATTTCTGAGTCGTAGAACTTTCTTTTTTTACCCTTTTTGTCTTCTTTCCTTTCCTTCATTTCCTCCCTTCCTTCACATACTTCAATCCAAGTCAATTCCAATCAAAACAAATCCAAGACACCAAATGCCATCTTGCAGTGCTTGGAGGCTGTGGAAGTCTAGATGGGGAACAACAAGTTTTGGTCGAACCCTTGCAAGACTGAATGGCTTTGGGTGCATGGACCTTTGAGATCTGAGCTTTAACATCTTTAGTTTTGAATGGGGTTGCACTACCCCAGAGAGACGCAGTGCAAAACTTGGGGGTTCTTGTGGACTTACAACTCCTGCTCAAAGAGCAGGTGGTAGTCATGGCTAGGAAAGCCGTTTCATAACTTAGTGTTGTGTGCCAGTTGTGCCCTTTTCTGGAGCAGGGGTCCCTGTGCTCAGCCACTCATGCTCTACTCTCATACTTGAACTATTAGATTGTCTATCCTAATACCAGGATCCAGAAGAAAAGCCTTCTCTGCTGCAGCACCTGCCCTTTGGAGCATCTTATCCTCCACGAACAAATCTGCCTCCATCCTCCTATCCTTCCACAGGAGCCTAAAGACTTAAGTTATCTGAGTAACTGTCTCAGTCCAATGGATTGGCTCACCTCACCTGTGCCAACAGAAGGCGCATGCTGTGAACCGCATTGGTCAAGACATTTTGGCTGGTAGGGTCCAGGAGAAGAGCCTTTTCTGGCATGATTCCTATCCTAGGTGAGATCCATACCCACATTTCTGAATTGCCATAAGGGCCTGAAGACCTGCGTCTGACAGTTGACCCGGGGCCCCAATGGAGGCGCATCATGCTGGAAGTGGCTCACAGATTAGGACAAGCTCCACTTTTCTCTGTATGCACCCTGCTCCCTTCCTCCCTTTCTTGTAAATTATTACTATTATTGAGAATATTTATTTCTTTTGTTTTATTGGCTTTTAATGTTTGTAAGCTGCCCAGAGTCGCTTCTAGGTGAGATGGGTGGCAAACAAGTCTAACAAACAAATGAACAAAAGTAATCTGGTATCTTCCAGATATTTATTTATTTTATTTAGCAAAATTTGTATACCGCTCCTTTTTCTGAGGAACTCAGGGCGGTTCACAGGGGAGATTAAAACCGAACAATAAATAACAATTAAAAATAGATTAAATTAATTAACC
>JANHFQ010006897.1:1999-12805 GCA_032468035.1 Aparallactus werneri | reverse complement strand
TGGACTTCAACTGGCTCTTTCCTCCAGGTCCTTCGAATATATAAATTTATGGTATTTTCCTGGGGCCTTTGGCGACCCCTGTAAAAGCATCATTCGACCCCCAAAGGGGTCCCGACCCCCAGGTTGAGAACCACTGATCTACAGCTTAGGGTCTCATGGATTTGGAATAGAACCATGGCCACCCATCCTCTGAATATTTAAATCATTCCAAATTCAATTTATTTGTTTATTTGTGCATTTATGCATTTTTAAACTTCATTGGTCACCCATCTTAACACAAGGGTAACTCTGAACATCTTACAATATTAAAAGATAACACTATGCAAAACCTAGAAGATATATTGTAAATAAAACACTATAAAAGATCCAATTATTCAGCCCAAATTACAAGATGAGAAGGGGTGGAGGGAGTAGGGTGAGAAGGCGGGAGATAGTATCTGTTATTAATCTATCAGCCACCCCCAATCTGTTATTAATCTATCAGCCACCCACCTCCATCAGAGCTGTAAGCCAACTGGTAGAGTCAAGTCTTCAAGCTTTTGGGAAAGGTCAGGAGGGTTGGAGCCAGCCTCACTCAGGGGGGAGGGGGGCAAGAGGTTCCAAAGGGCAGGCTCAGTGGCAGAGAAGGCCCTTCTCCTGAATCCCGCCAGCCAGAATACTCTGGCTGATGGGGCCCACAGCATGCCTCTTCTGCCAGCACAGTTTGGGCGTGCCAATCCCAGTGGGATGAGATGGTCATTCAAGTAGCCTGGTCCCATGCCATGAAGGGCTTTAAAGATTATTACCAACACCTTGAATTGCATCCAGAAGCAAACAAGTAGCCTGGGTAGCTTGCAGAGCAGTGGTATTACATGGGCCACTCTTTGGGCCCCAAGAACTGCCCACCCTGCTGCACTCTGCACTACCTGTAACTTTCAAATATTTTTCAAGGGCAGCCCCATGTAGAGTGTGTTGCAATAGTCCAGCCATGAAATGACTAGGGCTTGAAATACCAAGTGCAGACACTCCTGACCCAGGAGGAGCCACAACTGGTACACAGTATGAAGTTGTGCAAAAGCATTCCTAGCTGCAATTATCATCTGCTCTTCAAGCAGGAGTTGCGAGTCCAGGAGTTATGATCCAAGTTGCGATCTGGATCTGTCTGGGGTAGTGCAATGCAATCCAGAACTATAGATGTCAAAGTCCTGGATCTTGGGGCTCCATGCACCCAAAGCCATTTGGTCTTGCCAGGGTTCAGTCAAAGCCTGTTGCCCTCCATCTAGGCCTCCACAGCCTTCAGGCATCATGAGAGGGCAGCAACAGTGGTGGAAATGTACAGTTGGATATCATCAGCGTACTTTAGATATCTTAAGTCATGGTTACATATGATCTCACCCAGTGGCTTCATGTAGATGTTAAAATGGAATGGAGACAGTACTGAGCCCTGCTGAATGACACAAGATAGTGGCTGAGGGCTAAATCTCTCACTCCCTATTACCTCTGATTGGGAGGGGCTTTGGAAAACAAAGCCAAATCAGCAGAAAACCAGGCCACCCAGCCACAGTTCTCATAGCCAGCCAAAAGGATACCATGGTCAATGGTACTGAAGACCACTGAGAGGTCAAGGAGAGTGAGGATAGTTGCATTACCCCAATCTCACTCTCGCCAGAGATCATCAACAAGCATGACCAATGCCATTTCAGTCCCATAACCAGGCCTGAATCCAGATAGCACCCTCTGAAGCTGCCAGGCAATTACCTTTTCCACCACTTTCCCTAAAAAGGGAAGATTGGAAAAGGCATGAAAATTGTTCAAGCAGGTGGGTTCAAGTGATGGCTTTTTAAGGAGGGGGTAAGCCTCTTTAAAAGGCCCCGGAAATGTGCCCTCCTGCAGTGAAGTGTTAATCACTGCCCGAATCCACCTGCCAGTCATTGTCTTGGAGGCTTTCACCATCCAAGACGGACAAGGATCCAACTGACAGGTGGTGCGCTGACAGAATCGAGGAATTTGTCCATTTTCTCAGGTCCAATGGCATCAAATAGTTCCCGGATAATAGGGCAAGACTACTGCTCAGGCATCTTGCATGAACTTGCTCATGCATAGGACTGAATCTGAGTGACTTTGTCAGGAGTTGAACAATATCTTCTGCACAGCCCTGAAGATGATCACCTGAGCCTCCCTGTCCCAGGAGGGGCCACATGATCTGGAACAGGGCCATCGGGTGACACCCTGAGGACAAAATAAGCTAGGGGAAATAAAGCTGTTACCCACTCTTATCACCATGAGGAAGGCCTTAATAGCAGCTCTATGTTGTGTCTGGTTAGAGTCATCCTTTGTTGAGTCCTAGGAAGGCATAGTTCTGTTAGGGGAACATCCCCTTTCTCGGTGCAGCCAGAGATTGGTTCTACATTTCAGGTTGGTTCCACATCCCCACTAATATGATGGGTGAGAGACAATTTATTGTAGGCCAACTTGGCATTTAAATGCAGCATCTGAACACCAGAGGCTTCCCAAAAATCTGTTAATCAACTATTGAAGTTTGAAACTTTCATCTTGAGTTTTCATAACTGGCATAGTGTTGTGATGTTCACAGATATTATGTACACTTGTGTTAGCTTTTGTGCAACATTATCAGTACCTGAGGAAACTCCCAAAACACTGATAGACACATTATTGACAAAAACAAGCCCTTATTCACATACAATTAAAGATGCCATGTTTTATTTATTTTCCCATTCATATAGGATGGATTAAGAATATTACTGGGCAGCACATTCCAAATCGCTCTTCAATTTCAGACAAATTACATCCAGTGCAATCAGTGGAAGCCAATGAGGTCATTGTGAAGGTCCCCACTTGAAAGGAACACTAACGGTTGCATCTGTCAGAGCCACAACAAACGGCATTAATTCCTGATGCTGAATTCATAATTTGACACTCATACAGAGAGCCGCATCTCTTGGCATACCTTGGTGGCTGAAATCCTACAGGGAGAAAAAAAAACCTTGTGGTTGCTTATAGAAAAAATAAATCTAATTTTTCACTTCACCAACATTTTCCTTTGTTAACGATGAAAGCTCCTAGATAGATTACCCTTTCTTCATTTGGTCAGGAAGCTGGGCCAGACATGCAGCACATCCACATTATTCCGAATTCTTGCTTCTTTCATATGAAAAACGTGCTTCACATGAACAGCAAGAGTAAGACTGGGGCAGGGTGGTGCTGAGTTCTGAAATCAACCTACTTGCTCCCCTGAAAACAACCCTGATATCTGAAAAAAATCAGCAGGCTGTCTGGTAATAATACATTGGCAATCCCACTATTAAGCATTTTGCTTGCATCATCATCAAAGCCTTGCAGAGGAGCCTGAACTTCAAGTAATGAGTAACATTGCATAAACTGCTGATAAAGAATTGTCCCTCGTTGTTCTTCTTGAGCAATACTTAGGGCAACACTTGCCTTTGTTCCAGTGTCCAGATTAATCTAGTCAGTTCTATAGTTTGGATACCTGAGACACCAATACAAATTTTGATGGGCAGTGGAAGCTAGGTATACTAAGACTCTTTCAGTCCTAAAAGGTGCATCCTGGGCCAAATCGGTTAACATATTGAGTTCATTTCAGATTCAAGCCAAGGGTCATTATGTTCCATGTTTGAAGGTTATTATTTTAACTCATCTATGTGTGGGACCTTCCAGACAGTGACTACATGTATCCCACCCATCTATTACTGAATAAGATTGTATACAGCCTTTGAAAGTGGTGCTTAGCATCTCAAGTGGAAAATAACATCCTTCTTTTGTAAGGTTTGTGCAAATTGGAGACTTGGAGACTTTTCTCCCAACTGATTCCATCCATTAATGATTCTCCCCAGCCTTTTTTCAAAGCTCATTGAAGTCCCGTCACCCACCCCAAAAATTAAAGAACTAAATATAATTATTTTTTCACATAATTATACTTACCAACTGCTGAAAACCATATGGTCATACATTGGTCTTGACGACCAGAGCAGGTAGTTGTGCTAAAACATCTTCCTCCATTGGGACAATAATAACATTCCAGAGCATCCACAGCTGAAATAGAGGAGGAAAAACAGAAACTCAATCTCTAATTCCCATAAGCTATCTTTTAGCTAATATTACATCAATGGGATTTGGCAGTAAAAATGCTGAGAACTATTTGCATGAAAGATTTTGGTAATTTCAAAATCTCAATTTCAAATTCAATAAGATTTGAGAATTCAGAGCTCTGGAGGGGAAATGGCAAACTGAAGACAGCTCTGCTAAAAATGGAACTGCTGACCATGGCAGAATGAAAAGCTGGCGAGTTAGCAGCTGTTTATAATCCCACTCCAGAAAAAGAAAGGACTTGAGATCACCCACAATGACTCCAGACAGTTCCTGCTTACAAGAGAACCACAAGACAGTGGCATGTTTATGGCTATGGGAGAAGAGAGAATAGCCATCTTGCTCAAACTGTTAGAATGTTGCATTGGCATACTTCCTTTTCAAAACATATTTAAAAATTGTTTGTTAACTGCTTTTCAGCTGTTTGGGATCAACAAGTCTAAAAACACCAGATGAGTCTCCTACCCCTATTGAAAGAACTGTAAAATACTAATTCAAGAATTTTTAAAAAATATTGATAAACAGCAGAAGGATGATTAGAATTTTGATTTGAAAACTTATAGATGGAATAAAGGTCCATGTTGATTTCAAATAAGAGTTTAGAATTAATTGTAAGAATTGTTCCTGTGATAAAACGCTTTTGCTTTGAATTCTTTTGATTTTTAAATGACAGGATGGGACTTTGAAACTTGGACAGTATGGATAAGAAGAACAAAGTAAAGATTACAATTAATGATAAGAACACTTAACTATGACTTACTTTTTCAGAATGGAATTTTTTTCCTGCATTTTCATCTTCTATTTATTATTTTATTTTTTTCAATTTGTATTTTATTTTATAATTGATAGTATACATTTTAATTAAAATGTATATTAGATAATTCAAATATGAAGCTTCCTCTTCACATTTTAAAAAATACATTTTCTTCTGACTATATTATTATTGAAAGTATAAATTTTGATAAAATTGCTATTAGAGATTTCAGATATGAAGCTTCTCTTTAGGAAATTAACAATTTAACAAAACAATTTATATTTTCTTCTGTTATAGGTTCTTCTGAATATGTTACATGTCACACAACATTTACATAGGGGTCGGGGAGGCAGTTTATACATACACACATGTATGTGCCAAATATGCTGATGAGGAGAGGGGGAAAATACAGATTGGAATCAGAATTGTACATTCACAACTTTCCTGCCCAGCAGATAAAAAATTACATTGTTGTTATTTCTGACATCTTTTAAGAAATGGAGAAGGCATTCTAGACAGATGATCCATGACAGATGGTAGTTGGAGCCAATACATAGCCAATACATAGCACCGTTTATAGTGAGAAGCAGTGGGCAAAAACATTAAAAGCAAGAGATAAGGAAACTGTCATATTTAAATAATATGCTTCGAGTTCTTAGGCATTCCTTGATCGTGACAGTTTAAAAAGTCAAGTCCATATTGCTTTAGACAAGGCAGGAAAAAGATTGATTTTTAATTTAGCCCTATTGTAAACAACCCTTTAACAACTGGTTCTCACAACTGCAGTGAAGCACTTGAATTGTACTCTGAGGAAAATGAGAAGAGTTTACGCTAGTTTATTCTTGGGAAGAAAAAGCCTAGGAGTGGGCAGAATTGGCCAGTGCTGGCCATTGTGCCCCAGGTACCACCTAATCCCCCTTTGATCTCAAGCCTACTTATGCTACCTTCTGCATGTCGGATCTCCAATCTAGGACCTCTCAGTTTTAAGAGGAAGGGACTGGGTCTGTGAAAGAAGAACCGTCAGAGTTGAGTGATCATGACTGATAACTTACCTTGTGACCAAAGCATTATAGCAAGAACACAGAAGATTATTTTTCTCATTGTTTTTCTGGAAACGGATTGCCTGAAATCAAGAGTTGGAAATCAGGGTCACTAGCTATTCAGAGTATCTTTTCTTTTGATTTTCACAAAAGATTCTGTGTTCAGAATTCTCTATATTTATAATGGGAAATGCTCCTCATAAAAAGATCCAGATTTTTACATATTAAAGGTAGGAAAGTGTAAACCTTCAGCCTAGCCAGTGTTAATAGATGCTTGAACATGTGGTCCACTATCATCTGAAAACACTGCAACTTTATTTATTTATTGATTAGACTTCTATGCTGCCCAACTCCCTAGGGACTCTGGGCAGCTCACATCAAATAAACATTACAATAAACAACAATGATAAATAAACAATAATATACATCCAAGATGCAAGTTGCCGCCGCAGCGCTTCTGCGCATGTGCAGAAGCAAAAACCAGCATGATTTTTGATCATGAATCAAGGGTTGAATCATGAACTGATTCAAGCCTCCACTCAAATTTTTTGTTGTGAACTGAAGCGGTTGCAAAGCAAGGTGTTCGTTAACCGAGGTTCCACTGTATGTCTGAGAAAAGCTGAATCTTACCTTTGGTACGGCCGAGGTAAAACCGAGGTATGGTTTGCTACCTGGCTGGTACAACTGCAAGTATATATATAGAGAGGTGCCTTCTCTCCTCCCTCTTTTTTTTCTCTGATTTTGGGAAATTCTTGGGAAATTCTTACTCTAAAATCCTTTCTTCTGCAATATTTGTGATGTAGACAATTTTAACAGAAAGGGAAATCACTTTCTTACTCAATAGGGAAACAACTTTGTGAGGATCACAATGCAATGTTCTGAACTTGCAAAGCACAGTGCATGCTGCAGCCAAGTGGTTCTGTTTATTTATGGAGTAAGCTGATAAAATATCAAGATTACTGCTGATGCTTTGTCTGTTCCCGGTTGCAACAAAACGCAAATATTTACTCCACCCCTCCCTCTGAAGTACTCTAAATATTTGTTCTCCTGTTAAATGTATACTGTGGGAAGAATTTATCAATTTGTGTAACTTGTAGAAATATATAGGGACTCCACTGAGTTACTTATCAACAGCCTCTGAAATCCCTTAAACACAAACATAAGAACTAAGCACTTATTTCAAGTTATAAATACACATAAGCAAACACACAAAACTCAATTAACACAACGTAAACATAATTATAATGCTCACAGTTCAAATGAACAGACTCAACCCAAATCACTTCATTTAATCAACCCCTTGTCTGGGGTATAAACGCCCAAGCCCCTCAAGTGTCATCCTAGAATAAGCACATACACATTTCCACACCCAGGACAAGCTCCCCCATATAAAACAACCCTTCTGTACCCCATTTCCTATATTTCCTATATTTCTACCCCAATAGGCAATTGAATTGAATTGGTACAAACACACAAACCTGTGTTTTACATAACTGGGTGGGGCTTATTCAATAAGCCAAAGCTGGTGGGCACATACAAGATATTTTCTTATGGTTTCATGGTTCCCCATCTTGGTTAAGCAAAGACTAGCAGTGAGGTGATACAAGAACGACAGTCTGAGCCAGACACAGACCTGGGTTATGGGGCCATTGTTGTTGGGGGTGGGGGATAAGATGAAATAGTGTGTAGTTCAGTTAACCCACCAAAGAAACCTGACGGACCTTTTAACACCACCCACAGCTTAGCTTGCTATGTGAACCTGGCTTCTGTCTAACTTGAGACTATTCTCAAGCTTTATGTTGGCTGTTCCACTGGGTGAATGGACTTAATTACCCTAATGTATTTATATCTTGACAAATTAGTTATTATGTTGATGGGAAAAGAAAGGTGGATATAAGCAAAGACTCTAAAGCAGGGGTATCAAACTTGATTTCATTGAGGGCTGCATGAGGGTTGTAGTTGACCTCTGGGGGGTGGGGGGCATGGCCTCGGAGGGCATGGCCAGCTTAATATCACTCATCTCGGGGGCACCTGTGGTGGCCCGAGCACTGTGCCAGCAAAAACAGGTTCTTGAGCTCTGTTTTCAGCTGCAATGGCCTCCTGTAACCTTCTGCCAGTGAAAATGGAGCTCAAGAGGACAGCCCTCCTGAACTCTGTTTTGGCTGGCAGAGGCACCGTGGACCCGCATTTCACTGTTTCCGGGTCAGCCCCACCGGCCATATCTAAGTACCCCATGGGCTAGATTCGCTCTGCGGGCCTTGAGTTTGACACCCCTGCTCTATAGGAAGGGAGAATCTTTTTTTTTATCACACTGGTAATTTGTATCTGAATTATAATTTTGGTTAAAATCTATGTTCTTGAACATAAAATTATTTAATCTTGTATATGTGTCAGTGCACTAGTATATCCCCATCATCACAAACACATATATGTATAAGCAATTTTGTTTCATGTTATTTCTTCTGTGGTTTCCATATTGTACTAATATTGGTTCCAATATTTTGACACACTGAGCGATCTTAAATAAATTTAGATTTGAAATTCATAGTAAATGAAAAATGGTGAACTGAAGCAATCAGATAAAGCTAACAAACTCTGCTTCTCAAGATTTCAGACGTGTTTATGATTGCTCTTCCAGGATTATTATTATGTTAAATTAAATATGCACAGTAAACCGAAGGAATAAATGATCAGATCTCAGTAAGAACCTGCTTTCATAGTGTTGTGATGCAAGTAAGTTATGATCCCTTTCTGTGCATTTTTCAAAGCAGAAACACTGAATTCATACATATTCCTCTTTTATAGTACTTATAGTTTCTTCCATTTGCTTTGGCTTTTGTCTATGCTCATTGTTTTTTCGCACTGCAAATTATATTTTATATTTTGTTGGTGTTGTTTTCTCTTTTTTTCAATTAAAAATAATATACGTTATACTAAATTTTGGGGATTGCCTACCATCTGCCTATCCTTCGAGGAACATGTGGAATTTTTCTTAAATTCATTCTTTTATTACTTTTTAAAATAATGACAAAAAGAAACTTTATTGTACTTGGCTAAGTTTCAACACTTGGGCAGCTGAATGTGTGTTTTGCAGAAAAATTGGGTCTTGTTAAAAGCTAATTTGTTATTGCATAGGATTTCACAGAATACAGTCCATAAAACATATAGACAATATATTTGCACCTGACAATGGTAAATGATTAGCCATTTACTATTTACAATGCATAAATACATTGTACATACAGCCGCCCTGAGTCTGATAGGAGTCGGGTGGCCTATAAATTTTATTAAATAAATAAATAAATAAATAAATAAATAAATAATTGAATGTGTGGTTCGTTAAGTGCACATGAGGTATCTCAGAGTGGGGAAGGCCATGGGGGGGGGGGCTAGTGATGGAACAGGCCACCTGCTTCAGACCACTCAAGGCCTCCCCCAACCTACTGAGATACCTCATTCTCCTTTCCCTGGGGTTTCTACAATTGCTCTCCCCTATCCTGTTGTGCCAGATCACTTACCTTGTGAACTTCTGTCTCCTCTTCCAGCCTCTCTGTTTCTTTGCCTGCTCCTGGCGAGCGGCAAGAGCAGAGGGAGAGCAGGACATTGTTTTGCAGTTATTGGACTTCTTTTGGCCAGGCTGTGTCCAAAAGAGGAAACAAGAGAGCAGGAGCATGTCCAAAAATACTGAAAGGAAAGATGGCTCCAATAGGACTCATAGCTACATCGCTCCTTTCATTGATTTCTTATGCCATTCCTTCCGCAACATATTTGCAGAGTTTGTTGCATCTTCTTCCATTCCTTATTTCGGGGAGGAATACTTTACAGAGGTTGGGAAGGTGGAGGGAAATGTTTGTGGGGACCAGGCCCCACAAAAAAAATAGATATGTGATCCTCTTTTCCTTCCTTTTCTCATGTTCTTCCCTTGGCCTCAAGAACATGGAAGAGAGGCATTGATTGAGTTTTCTCTTGCTATTGAGGGATGCCATCTGACAGGTACAGTGGGAAGCCCAGAGTACTCTATTTATGCTCCTGTTGGGGAATAAGCCTCTGATATGTGGACCTGTGGTCTCCATCTTGTTCCCTAGTTTCTGTCTACCACAAAAATGAAATCATGAGATGTCTACCACAATTAAATGGTTAAACAGAAGAACATAAGAAATATTTTCCTCTGTTTGAGATATTGAGTATTTACTTGGTTATGTGAATCAATCTTTCTCTGGGACAATGTTCATCATAGCATCTAATCATAAGTGAGAAACTGTAATTTGGAATGTATCCTGAATAGGAAGAGATGCCAGCTAAAAAAGACTATTAATTCTGTGTTGCTTGCTAAAATGTATGTTGAAAGTTAAAATATGGATAAAGCCTTTTAAAGTAACTGGTAGGCACCTGATGAATATGTGAAGGCTGCATCCTATCACATATTTTATAGCTTTGGATACGTAATGGCTACCTTTTCCATCTGTGATTGATGCTGTGCTAAGATTAGGTCAACTTTGTACCAATATGCAAGCTGTTCTCAACTGTAATATACTTTAGAGACACCATTCTCCAAGGATACTTTTTGTATTAGTCAAATGAAAAGCTGTAAACCTGACATTGAGCCTGGAGGCTTTTTCCTTAGATGCTAATGATAGAGATGGCAATGAACAGGCTTGCATTCAATAGCAGACCATTAAAAAAACACTAATGATTTTTCTGTCTTCAAAATGTTGCCCTTAATTTTCCAGAGTCGTTTCAGACCAAAAGACAATAACTGATTTCGAACTCAATGGATAACTTCTTGGGTTCTGATTTGGAAGATGAACAGCAGTTAGCCTTCTGTCAAAAAGCAATTTTAAGCCAATATCTCTTCCACAATATCTTTTTAAATTGAGTTTGATTCAGAGAAATAAAATATTAGGATGT
>JANHFQ010006879.1:253514-266922 GCA_032468035.1 Aparallactus werneri | reverse complement strand
GCCTTAGCTTGGAAAAATTTGGAGGACAAGTACATTTGTTACTAAATGAATACATTTATTTTTAAGTTTCAACCTTGTTGAGATCTGCTACAGAATTCCAAGGAATGTATTACACCAAGAATACAACAAATGACCCATAAGTAAAGCCACATAAATAAATATTAATCTTTCTCATTACAGACTGTCATTTTCCTCATTTAAATGGAAGCGTTCTTTCTCCTTGTCATCTTCAGTTGCCTATCATCTTTATAATCACCAACCTGATGGCAATACATGCCACTCAAAACTGCAATCTGAAATGGAATAGGCCACTTTGCACTTCTGGGCGCTATCACCTCAGTCCTCTACATAAGTTGACCAGTTTCCAGAACTAAGGGCTAATTTCTGTAGGCAAGAATTTGCAGACTCTCAATAAGTCATAAGAGTTTATTATGTGTCCTAAATCTAGGTATAGTATTGAGGGCAGACACTAGGGAACTTCTCCAGTGAAGTCTTATTTTATTTTATTTTGTATAGCAGAACCACTGTTATTAATTTGCAAAAGAAAGACCACAAGTACACTTGGTATTGTTAATGCAAATTAGCCATTACAGATGACTAACCCTCATGAACAATTTTCTTTCCCGGGTTTTCTTACAAAAGTGCACCTATCGTATAAGCATCATTTAGTAATATCATTCAAAATACAGAGGAGAAGATTGAAAACTCACACACTCATATTCATGCCCAAATTCATTAGGTAATACAGAACTGTTTACAATTCTTAAATTATGTTTAAGGCAGATAATATGCTTTATAAGTATTTTCTAACTCATATTAAGGGCCATTATCAGAGAAAACCCAAGTCTGATGTTAAATTTGTTCACAAATTCACAAATTTAAATTACTCTATTTTTGTCCTACCACAAGCCACTCTATACATAACATTTCATGAGAAAGTGAGATAAAATCTGGATGAAGAAAACTAATATAAATTAAGGCTGCCTTATATGAAATTAATTACAGTAGCAACATTCCTTCTGATATGGCAGCTTAAAAGCAAAGTATGGGTTCTTCTTATATGGAGGACAGTCAAACGGCTGAACTATATTAGTCTGTAAATTAAAACAAGAAAAAATAGCTTGATGAAATCTTAACATTTTCACAAATTTTCAGGAGCAACTTCGAGGGGAAGAAGGGGAAGAATGAATGAAATGAATGATAGGCCTTTAACCCTGACTGCTCCTTAGAAGGTCAGATCCTGAAGATGAAACTCAAATACTTTGGCCACCTAATGAGAAGGAAAGACTCACTGGAGAAGAGCCTAACGCTGGGAAAGATTGAGGGCAAAAGAAGAAGGGACGACAGAGAATAGGTTGGCTGGATGGAGTCACTGAAGCAGTCGGTGCAAGTTCAAATGGACTCCGGGGATGGTAGAGGACAGGAAGGCCTGGAGGAACGTTGTCCATGGAGTCGTGATGGGTCGGACACGACTTTGCAAATAACAACAAAGCCTATTTTATTACCCAAGTAGAATAGCTGAAAGAAGGAAAAAAGGTTACTTCTCCACTTTCAAGGAAGTTTTCCCCTATTCTATCCTGTTACAGAGCAGTAATGGCTAGGACTTGAGCTGTTTTAAAAGACAGAAAACACTGCTATGATTTTCTTTTCTTCCTAACCTTTTCACTTGATAAATACAGAAGCTTGTTCCACTCTGGCTGGATTGCCAAAAATAACCTATATATTGGGAATAAGAGTGCCCCAAATTTGCTGTGGGTTGCTTTTGGTAAATTTCAAACACATATTTTTTCCATTTTATTCCAGCTTGCACCTAGTTAAATTTATCCCAGAGAATGTAAAAAGGGATACTGGGAAAACTGGATTTTGAAAATGCAAAGCTAAAGCTTGCATTTTAGCAAGGCTAAGGCTAGGATCTACACCAAAAACTATTATTTGAGCCTGGGCCTCTCAATCCATCCTTTTACATCCTGGATTCTTTTGCTACACAATTCTGCATTAAATAGGTGGAGTCTCCTTCAAGTCACAGGTATTAGTGACAAAATAGACAGATTACCTCTCGTGATAATGCAAATTTGCACATAGAATTCACTGCCATGTAAGGAAATTTCTCTTTCATTAAGCAGATCATTATTATAAGGCTGGAAAGAACCCTAAAAGGGAAAGGGAATTTTAACTTCAGTGTCTGCTATGGCTGGGTCCCTTCACACATACACATGTCTACAAATTAAGTTAAAATTAAGTAGTCCACAGGAGGAGAGGGAACTGAAGAATCCTTCAAAGCTTACATGAAGATTTCTATTGCAGAAGAGATTTCGCCCAGTTTTTTTCTCTCTATGGAAACAGGCTTAAAAAGCAGAGTAGTTGCTGTTCAGTTCAATAGATTATTCCTCTGTATGCTCACCTTGCAACATTCCCCTATCTCCAACGAAGAGCTTGAACTATTATCAGGATTGTTTAAAGTCAAGCCAAGGACTCTATGGCCATTTTGTGATCCAAATGCGAATCTGAAATTTTAACATTTCTACACCAGTGCAATCATCAACAATCACACAAGAGCTATAGAAAAGATTCTCAGAGTAAGAACAAAGAGTTCCAGAGAGGTTCATTTTATAATTTTACTAACTTATTACCCGGCTTCACAAGGGTATATTGGGGCCTGATGCTCCTCCCCCGCTGTCTCCTCCATTGCCGCTCAGCCTGCCTCCAATGCTGCCTCATCCACGCCCCATCCCAGCACCTCCACTGCTGCCTCGGGTCGTCCAGGCCCAATCTGTTCCCTGCAATGGAGGAGGCTTGGCACCACCCAGGGCAACTTCATCCCGTCGCTGCCTCTTCCTAATAGCCGCTGCCTGGAAGGCCTATACTGTACAGTACAGGTTTGCCGGTTAGTGGGAGGGGCGGCAGTTTAACAGCTTTTTTAGGGGGCACAGACCTCTCTACAGCATGTCTGACTCCCACAGTGTTCGTCTCCAGAGAGTAAGGTATGTGCATGGCAGGTTTGGGCGAGATTGGTGCAAGCATGAAAGAGCCTATACGGCACATACATACTTACACACATACCCACACCTCTGCTTTATATATATATAGATTACTGTATATTGTTGCTGTTACTGAGGTAGAGTAAAGCCAAGATTTGTCAAAAGCTCTTGGGTTTGGAGTTCGAAAAAAAATACAGCTATTAGCAAATCCAATTAATAAATTAATTAATTTATTGAATTTATATTGCCGCTTATTCGCCCAGTATTTGCCCAATACTACAAATGCCATACTAGTTCTATCTCTTTTCTTAAAGAAAAACTCCATGTAAAAAAACCACAGCATCAGAAAGTTTCAGTATTCAGAGGTGATCATAAAGACATTCTTTATCACATCCCTACAGGATACCATCTCTTATTCAATGTTCCCAAACTGCTTTCTCCAAATCTGACGTCGTTATCATTTCACTTTATCTCAAATTATGTGTTTCTGCACTGTTTGCATTCTGAGTGCAGCATTTTTTGTTTTGACAAACTGACTTCATGGAAAGCTCAACCTGATCAGGACCAAAGCATTGTTCTGACCCTTCTTCTTCTTCTCCTCCAGGAGGAGCGGAGTTTAATAAGTCCCCACTGGTGTCAGTGAATCAAAGTGCAGAGAAGAGCAATAGAGATGATTAGGAGACTGGAGGCTAAAACATATGAAGAATAGTTGCTGGAATTGGGTATGTCTAGTTTAATGTAAAGAAGGGGTGACATGATAGCAGTGTTTCAATATCTAAGGGGCTGCCATATAGAAGAGGGCGTCAACCTATTCTCCAAAGCTCCTGAAGGCAAAACAAGAAGCAGTGGATAAAAACTAACCAAGGAGAGAAAAAACCTAGAACTGAGGGGAACTTTCCTTACAGTTAGAACAATTAACTGGTATTCTTTTTTAACGAATAATGGATAAATATGTAACATTTCTGAAGAATCAACTAGGACCAGAAGACTGTGGATATTTTCCTTCAGTATGTTTTAACCCTTTATTCCGTATATACCTTTATTTATCTAGCACAAACCATATTTATTTACAGTAGAACCTCTGGTCACAACCATAATTCATTCCATAACTTTGGCAGTTTCTTCATCTTCTAATGTTTCGTCTTAAAGAATTTCTGGGTCAGGGGTTGTGTTTGATCACCACTCAAGTATGTGTTCGTGTGACCAGATTCAAAAATTTTGTGAATTTTTTGGTCGGAACCCGATTTGGTTGTGGTCAGAAGCGTCTGTGACCAGAGGTTCTACTGTACTTATATATCACATTTATATTTTTTGATACTGTTAACCATAAAGAAATTCAATCAGTTACGAAGCAGACACAACAAATGTCCATATGTGTACACCAACATAAGAAAATTAAATTATTTTAGAAATAAAAAGAACCTACACCAAATATTGAGCCATCTTCTGATGAGGGTCTACAGTAAAGGCTGGAAATTTTTTCTGCTCTCATCAGATATTCTGAAGTCTTCCTCTTCACTGCTTCACGGCGAGTTGGACTTGATTCTCCTGTGTACCATAAAGGAATATATTTATAAGCCTGAAACCTCTGCAACTATTTCTTTTTCAGTTATGGTCTGAGAAAAGTGGTCACAATAGAAGTTTTAATGCATTGTTGCTCCTCTCACCTAATGGCTACCAAAGGATGTTCATCAAAAATTGGCAACTGTAGTAAAATATTATATGAGTCATGTGCAAATATCTTTGATAACGTCTGAACACCAAAAACGCAAAATCATGCTACTGAACCCATTTTTTTCTATAATAGAATCCTATTTCTCAGAAAGTTTATGGAAACTATTTCATCCTCCACTCCAATCATGCAAGATCTACTTATGCCAGCCTTCACTTTTTTCCATACAACTGTTCTACAGATTCCCTAATGTGATCCAATTGTGATCGTATGTTGAGGACAAACTGTATTTCAATAAAAGGAGGCCATTAAAACAAGGATAGAATAATCCAAGTTAAAAGGGCAGGGGGAGGGCTCTCAAAGCATTAACCAATCCCAAGATTGTGTATTACTCTGAGATTCCCACACAAGTCAACCGAGCCAAGTCTTCAGACTCTTCCAAAAAGAGAGTCAGGTCTTGTCTTGAGCTATTGCAATTTATTTTCCTCTCCATTCCAATGTTAGTATAAATATATCCCCATGAGATAACTGAGAAATGTTTCCCAGTATTTCCATAAAATCTTGCCTGTAATATATAAAATTTATCAATCTTTAAACTCACATTCCTATACAAGAACAAATTTTCACAAAATGTAGCTGCCTAGCATGGAGCACGGGGAAGCACCTCTTCCTTCACATAGATATAGTTAATAAAAGTATATTTTCATTTTTAAAGATTTTATGATGTTCTAATGGGTGGCTTAAACCTTCAGATTCCTATGGCACTTTTTTTTCTCTTAAAACTCCTATAGACACTCATATACCCAGAAAGAAACAAAAAGACAATACAAAATCTAGGGATTAGGTATAAAATGTTTAGTAGGTTATGACAGCACCAAATTCAATTAGTGAATTTCTATCTTCTTTTGTTCCTCCTTTCTGTTTTTCTCAGATAATTGTCTTAATTTTCAAGATATGCCAAATTTTAGATTTTTATTTTACTATTACATGTGTTGAACGTTGTATATAATTAATCAGTTAATATCTCACAATGTAAATATTTTTATGTGCTCCTTTCAGTTATTTCTTGTTTCTCCTTAAATGAAAGAACTATAATACCAGTTATTTATAACAATTAATTTTTAGCCCTGTAATAACATCTCTGCTAAAAAATACCTCTAATTGTATTGCTAAAAATATTAAAAGCCAAAATTAATGATTTTCAAATATTCAAGTTCACATTGCCTTCATGTGTCCTGAGATTTTCAACAGAATTTGAAGTCACATTACTTCTGAATAATCCTTGAGATTTTTATGCTTTGAGATTTTTTTTAAACATTAAAAAACACATCAGGAATATGTGTTAGGTATATTAAAGCTTTTAATTAGTCTTTATCACACAGTCAAGCAAGGTCATATTTCTTCAAATGAAATATTCATTTCCTATTTAGGGGTCTTCCTTAATACCAGCAGATATTTGTGTTTCATTTGATGAAGATCAGAGTGTTTTTACCTGAATCAGACTTTTATAAATAAGGCAATGTTGGTTTATTTTTTAAAAAAAGATTGTCCTCTGAAGAAAGATATAAAAAGTGTGATAATGCTGATGACAGAGACCTTCAAATAAAAACCTTTGAGATTCCTCGTTTCTCTCTCCCTCTCTCTCCCACTCCCTCTCTCTCCCCATTTGCTATACTGCAGCTGTGCCTCGCACAAATTCACATGAATGAAAATATTTAGGCGAGAAACCACCCCCTTAGCTTGTTTTCCATATGACTTTCCTGTAATTATTTTGTAATCTGTTCGCACAACAATATATAAAAACATCTGCAAAAACAGGTAATTAATGTGTCAAGCTAAACTAATGCATTTTTATGGTGGCCATGCTTCGTCAACTGTAATTATAACTCTTTTTAAGCAAATGATGATGTGTTTGTTGCAATGTGAAAGTGGTTATTTTAGATGCTCTGTTCGCCATTCCTGCAAACAGAATATTAAAAAAGAAAAGATGAAAAATAACTATACTGCTACCAAGCAACACATATAGGCTTCTAGCCATTTTCAGTTATTTGCTGCTTCCATTGCAAATGCAATGAAAACATTGTATGTTTTTTTTAAAATGAGAATTTTCTTTTATTTGCATCAGCAGCTGAGTGGGTTTATATCTGCTGCAACTATGCTAGCATAACACTTGGGTTCTCACAGCGTGGAAAGGATAAATATAGGCTCCTAGCCTGCACCTGAGCCAGCTTCAAGTGTGAAAAGGCCCCACAGTCATCTCAGTGAGTACTGGTGAATATGTGCGATGATGACAAAAGTATTCTGAACATCTGGGATTAATTTCCATTTCTAAAAATATAAGAAGGGTCTTGTGAATTAAGCTAAAGTCATGTCTAGTCCAGAATGGACCCAACCAGGGGAATCTGAGAAATTTACAAAGAGATACAGAAAAGTTACAATTCTCTTCCATGTTTTTCCCCCCAGCAGCTGGTTTTCCAGGCTTCCTGCCTAGGATTCTAAAATCATAGTCATTAAGCCTAGTAGCCACTGTTAATCTGATCCTCCACGAACCTGTCCAATTCTCCTTTAAAACTGTCTAAATGGGTAACCATCATCATGCCTGAAGTTAGCAAATACCAGTCTGTGTCATGAAAAACAACAAATTGAATTCATATCGGTTTTGAACCTCTCCCCGTCTTCTGTTACTTCATGAATATACTTCAGAAGGGCTCAGAAGGAACTGATGAAGTTTGCTGTCTTTTAAATTATCTCTAGTTTAACTTGTTGTTGAAACTACAAGCTATGTTTGATTGTAATTATGGTTAATCAAAATAAAACAAAGTCATAAACTCTGAAATGAAGTTGGCTTCTTTCCATTTATCCAAGTTAAGAGTTATATTGTTCCTCCAAGGTCAGGCAGCACAGCAAGCTGCAGTTAATCTGAAATGTAAAATGAAGGTTATGGATTTGTTTGGCTGGTTGCTGTGTTGAAGAAGGTGGGGAGACCATGCAAGTGTAAAGCTTGTCTAGATTTGTTCTGGTGACTTTTAATAGGGATTAACATTATCGTTAAATAAGTTATGAATAGTAACAAAATAATAATATCATTAATAAAAACTATTTTCTGTACCATCCACCAATGAAAAACAAGGGGAGAATTAAATTAAGACATTGCATCATGTCTTAAATTCCCACTGTTTGTTTATAAAGATATGTTGCTTTTTAATCAAACTGAACTCAGCTTACAATAAGAATTTACTAGAAAATTAATAGCAATGTGTAAAATTAGTTTGACTGGTTAAATATTTAGAGCAACTAAATTAAAATATAGAAAAAATTATTTCACTAATCCCCAAATTGATGGTACTAACTGAATTTGTAAAGTGGAGCAAGCAAACTTTCTGCAGCTGAGGTCATGCTTATTAAAATCAGGCCCCAAGTGCTACTGGCAGCGTAAGCAAGAGTGCATTGAGCTCACTGGGTAAGGGATTAAAATGTGCAGCCCATCTGATGAAAGTGTAAATTTATGGAGCAAACAAGGAATTAATTCATTTATTTGCACTTTATTTCAGCAAAATATTTTTTCAGAAATATTTCTGAACTTTATTTCAGAAAAAAACATACCACCAAATATGAACATTTTTGCTCCTAAATTTCAGCCACCCAAATTGAGAATACTTTGAAGATTGCAAGACAGGGTTAAGTGGGGTTCTTGTACTGTAGGTGCAGATCGCCCATCCTGATATAGTATAATACTCATACAACTCAGAAAAACAATAATCTAACACTTGGACATGCTCACCATGTAAAAAAGCTCAACAAATTTGGAGTAGTTCTACTTTTACAGAAGCTAATGAATATCCATTATGATGATATTTTATCTGGCAATATAGCTTTAAGTTGTCAGACATTATATGTCAACAATGCATTCTTGTCACATTCATATACTTGGTTCATAATATATTATTTATGGAGTAGCTTAAAAAATTTAAGAGATGTGTAAACCTAAATATGAAATGCTCACTTATTTAGAATTGTTAATGTATATTTTACAACCGCTGTCAATTTAATGCTTTGCACCTTCATTCTACCAGTGGAAGTAACAGATATTAATTTTTAAAATTATTTTACAGCCAGCAAAAAAGTGACAAGACAATTGAAATCTAAATGAGAATTTTTTTGTCTGTATGTGTCAAACGACTTTCTTCAGTAGGCTTCAAAGCCTATGGAAAATTGGAAAAACTGTTTGTTTTATCAGTGAAGGTCTCTGCTTGTTAATTTCACAGCAGAAGCTTCAGGGCTCAACAATGGCAAGTGGGACCAGGAATCCTCAGTGCAGAAGTTCATTAATTCAGGAGGGACCAAGGTTAATTTGATCATCAATAAGTGTCAGTGACATAATAAAGTGTTGAGGGTTGTTGTTTCTGTAAGCAGATGACACAAAATATTTAACTTGTTTTTTAATTTTATTTTATTTTTACCTTACTTTTATACCACTACAATCTATTCTAAAAGACTTTTGGACCCTGGACAAGATTATAATATCATTCATGATAATATGATTTATCTATAATAACATTGTAATATAACATTATAAACTAAAAACAGAAACAAACATTAGAAAACACCCAGAATTCTTCACAAACAGCCAAATGTTCCCTGAAATAAATGTCTTTATGCTTTTTGAAATGTTAAAAGAATAACAGCAAAGTCTATCCTCATTAGGCAGAGGCCACTACTGAAGGGGCCTGTCTTCTGACCCACACCTTTGCTATGGGCGTGGGACTTTAAGCAGGCTTTCTTTGTTCGGTAGGATAGGAGGGGCAGAATCATATTTAGCAAAGTAGTCCTTGATACAACCTGGTATCATGCTATGGCAACCGTAGACAACATATTAAAAAGCAGAGACATGACCTTGCCAACAAAGGTCGGTATAGTTTTTCCAGTATGTATGGCTTTGAGAGTTGGGCCATAAGCAAGTCTGAGCGCCAAAGAATTGATGCTTTTGAATTGATGCTCTTGAGAATCTCTTGCACTGCAAGAAGATCAAATGAGTCAATCCTAAAGGAAATCAATCATGACTGTTTTTATAAAGGACAGATACTGAAGCTGAAGCTCAAATACTGGCCACCTATTGAGAAGAGATGACTCCTTGAAAAATACTGACATTGGGAAAGATTGAAGGAGAAGGGGACAGCAGAGGATGAGATGGTTAGATAGTGTCATCAATGCAATGAACATGAATTTGGGCAAAGTCCAGGAGAAAAGTGGATGGCAGGGGAGACTGGCATGCTATGGTCCAAGGGGTTGCGAAGAGTCAAGACACAAATTAGCAACTGAACAACAACCGTGCTATATATAGTTTTATAAAAGATAACCAGCATGTTGAACTGGGCTGAGGTCAAGTAGAAACCAATGGTAAGTTTGACTTCTTTGACATTCTCCTATAGAGATGGAGAATGTTGAAGCTGCCCACTCCTTGAGTTATCCTGAATCCAGACCTGACGGCTTCTGTCACTCTAACTCAGGGTTTCCCCTTCCTTGGGAAGGGGCAAATAGAGACTCAGAAAGAACCTCTGAGTTATACTGCTTTACAGAATACAGAACAATAGAGTTGGAAGAAGCCTTGGAGGTCTTCTAGTCCAACTCCCTGCCCTATCAGGAGACTCTATACAGTTCCAGACAAATTGTCCAATCTCTTCTTTAAAATTTCGTGTTGGAGCACCCAGAATTTCTGAGGTCAAGCCATTCTGATGAATTGTTCTAGCTATCAGGCAATTTCTTCTTAGTTGTGGGTTGGATCTTAGTTGTGGGTTGGAACAGCTTCCATCTGTTATTTTTTATCCTGCTGTCAGGTGCTTTCGAAAATAAGTCAACCCTCTGTACTTTGTGGCAGCCTCTCAAATATTGAAAGACTGCTATCATGTCGCTCTCAGTCCTTCTATTTGGTAGACTAGACATACCCAGGTCCTGCAATCCACCTTTCCCAGAACTTCTTTGTATTGTTTTCATTGTTCATTTTTGTCTTGGATTTTTAGGGGAAGTGTTTACCTACAAGAGGAATAATGGCAAAAAGGTTAAGAACCCCTGCCCTAACTAGCCCACTTGGCAGTTTAGTTGAGAAGGATTTAGGTAAGTAGGGATCAAATGTTCACTGTGATCAGTAATGTTTTGCTGCTACTTGAAATTCATTGGGTCTCCATATATTCCACAAGAATCTAACGTGCTTCCATGTTTGGTTGAAAGTGATTTCTGTACTTGCCTAATTGGTGAATGACCATAAACCAGATCAGGAAATGTATGTCACAGGGGCTTCTTCCTTTCATTCAGCATCTCTCAAGATACAAGTAAAATTAGCTTTCTGAAATTATAAGGCATTCTTATTTGGACTGTTATTTAACAAACACAGTTAAACTGGCATAGATAACTTTGTAAAGGCTGCCTGCAGTTTTTGTTGAATTTCAGTCCCTGGGATTTTAATCAACGGGGGGTGGGAACCCTTCTCAGAAATAGCTTCTCTATTTTGATAAGGAAATAAAAATGTGTCAAACCTCTTCTTCTTTCAGCATAAGTTCTGGAGTAAACAGGAGGAGGATATTTTCAAAGCCATGTTCCAAGGTTGCTCAGCCAGACCCCAATCACAGCGGCACAGAGCAAGTGAGAAAAGTGAAAAGGATTCTCATCCCCTTTTCATTCTGTTCTGGAAGTTACGCTTTCAGCCCAGCTCAGAAAAAATGGCCAAGAAACAGAGTAGCATAAGAGAAACTTGTTAGACAACAAAAGAGAAACCCAGCAGACGCCTGATCCTGGGAAACCAGCTTGAACAGGGAATGCACGTTCAATACAGGGACTGCAGGAAAAACATTTGCATTACACATTTCCTGGATGGTATTGCAGTGCCTGATTTATTGATTTTATGTTATTGTATCTGCAAAGCCTGTAGCTTTTCCTCCTTTTCTACAACCACTTTAAATAACTATAGTTTCAATCTAGGTACGACTTGATGCAAAGCTCTTCAATATAAGAAATAAAAAGAAACCTACTGCAAGAAAATCACGTGTGTGCTTCACAAGCCATAACTATAACCTTTGGAGAGTTGTGTATACTCCAGAATGCTCTGCGAGAAGGGTCTTCTGGTCTTTAATAAAAACATTTGCCTTCCAGGTTTACATGATGACTGACACACAAGGTAATTGATTCAAAAAAATAAAATAAACCTACACCATCCATACAGAAAGTAATAGTAAGAAAATACCAACAGTGAAAATTCTTTCATTGGAAAGAATGTTCAAAGTCTGTTTCTGGCCTCGTTTCCAACCTATTTATAAAAGTAGGGAAGAGATTGATGTGATGCACAGTTCATTTAAGGACTTACCAGAAAGAATCCATTAACAAAAAGGGTATTTACTAAATCAGAAGGCAATAAATGGGCCTGGAGGGGTGTACCAACCTTAGGCTGCTCTTCATATTAATAAACTCCAGCATCAGTTTTGCAGATGATTCTAGATCATGTCCTTCTCTACAACTGATGTAGCAAATTTCAGCCAGAGTCCATGAAGTTTTGTAAAATCTTCCCTATCCTGATGCCCTCTGGATGTGCTGAGATTTTAATCCCCAGAATTCTTAAAACAGCGTGGGCAAGCATAAAGGGGAGGATGACATCCAAATACATAGAAGGCATCAATTTGGTGACGGCTGATTCAGGACATCAGTTTGAAGGAGACATGCAGGCAGCTAGAAAACCATTCTGTAGAAACACAGAGGCTTGAATCAAATTTGATGCTAAAATTTACTTTAGCTAATATCTTTGCGTACTGTACACCAGAATTTCATCTACCTGCTAGATTGGGAGGGGGAGTTTTGGGGGAGGAGACATCACATTTCCTTTTTAATACTGTACTAGGGACTGTACTCCTGGTGAAATATTGAATTTAAGCTTAATTAAAATTAAATTATTTAACTACAGTTCACATAATGACTCTCCACTTGGTTCTGAAAACAAAAAACAAACCCCAAAGCACAACACTGCTGAAAATTTTGTCATCTTGCTGCCAAATCTGAGCAGAGCCAGGAAAGATACATGCAGGACGTACATGAAGCACATGGGCTCTCCCACTTCTATTACAGAATCAAAAAAAGAAGGCCAGAAGTAGGCTAATGGAAGCAGCATAGTTCTGGGAACCACAAAACTAGGTTCTTTCATTAGCCTGAAGGATTACTGTGTGACCTTGATTAAACCTTAACCTTGCTGTCAGCAAAAATCAAAAGTCCAGATGGATAGCCAGGCCTTTCCAAACCAACACTTTGATTTCTGAGCAGGGAGAACATTTCATAATTGAGGTGCTACAGCCAAAAAATCCTGCTGTATCTCCATATAATGTACTATTCCCAATGGGAGGATGCAGAGAATGATTCTTTGGTAGATCTTAACATTCTGACTTATAAAGGAAAGGGTATTTTGATATTGAAGTTTTAAGTATTTTGAAAATAATCATTAACTTCTTTTATTTATTTATTTTGATATAGATATGTACAAAAATTTTCCATCCATCCATCCATCTATCTATCAATCTATCTATCTTAATTAGATTCTTTGCTTTGCTTCTTTCAGGATAACCTCATGAATCACCCAGGATTGTTGTTTTTAGTTGGGAAGTCATGTCCGACCCATTGCGATCCCATGGACAACGTTCCTACAGGCTTTCCTGTCCTCTACCATCCCCCAGAGTCCATTTAAGCTTGCACCGACTGCTTCAGTGACTTCATCCAGCCACCTCAT
>JANHFQ010006879.1:90465-101729 GCA_032468035.1 Aparallactus werneri | reverse complement strand
TGGGTACCATCCGGAGGCTTCAACTGGTGCAGAATGCAGCCGCGCAAGCAATTATGGGAATTTCCCGGATATAATTGATTGATAATATTTCAAATTAATTAATAGCCCAAATTGAATATTCCGATTTGATGGCATGATGGAAATACACATGCTGACACAGTGGATGGAAAAATTGAGTTTTGATCCAATCTTGTAATGCCATTATTTCCAAAACCTGTTAGCCATTCCAGAATTTTGCAATGCAGTTATTCGCTTATAAACTATGATCATGTGAAGATATACATACACTATTCTAAGCATTTACTTAATTATGCAAAATGCTCTTCATTCTTGTAAGTAAGAGTCATTCATAAACATTGTTACACTTAAAACCACTGAAAAATCTGAAAGAACTGCAATGAAATATCCATATATGAAAACAGATAGTAGAATTTTTCTTAAATGTAAAACTGAACAATTGACATGTTGCTAGAGCTTTCTGAATATTCAGATTAGCCAACTGGGTTTCTCCAGAAAGTTACTAATTACAGTCGGAAACCGTCACAAATAGAATTTTCCCCAATGTCCTGGGATTCTACAGTACATCGAGTTCTTCCTGTCATTAATAAGCCTGAATATTGCAAAATAGAATTTCAAAATAAAATTTTGTTGTTCAATTTTTCAGTGAATACCCTCTGCACACGCACACATACGGTAATCAATGAGTACTATTCAATACTAAATAATACCTGCAATTAACAGCTTTTTTACCTGTAATTTTCATTTAGTAATAGCTGAACTATTGGCCATAAACATGTTTAATAGTAGTAGTAAATGCACAACCACAAATTTCCTTAGTTTACCACAATACAGATAAAAATGATAACGTGGACTTCTTAGAATTATATTTCAATGCCTTTTTCTCCGAGACAATGAAGGAAATTCATTTCCAGGTAATTGTCCTCTACATGCACTTTGAGAAACTGAAATAGAAATGTTCTCAGATATTTTGTGAAATGTATTCTAGCTACATAAACCTCTAGAACAAAAATGGGCAAAAGGAAAATTGGAATCTATTGACAGATCCTGAGAGAGTAGATCAGCAATGGTTTCTGGCACTCAGGTTTCATACATAATGCACATTTTGCATTTACCATATATTTATGCAGCTGCTGGGGAGCAAAAGAAAGCCAGGTGGTCATACTGGGGAGAGTTTGGTCCTGGAACTGATTTTAAGTTCTGAGATATGCACATGCTCAGAGAATCCAAAATTTTCAGTGGGTCTGCTAACCTTATTCAGCTTTCTGGGCCATACCTCGGTAAGAACTGGTGTTTGAGTAAAACAAAACAACAACCACCAAACAAAACAAACAAGGAAAATTGCAAAAATCTGAAATTTTAATAGTCTCAAATCTAAATCTTTCATGACAGAATACCCTCAAATACGCACCTGATCTGTTGAGGAAAGTGTAAACATTTTCAGAATGAAATAAAAATTACTTAAGCATTCATACATATAGTTGGAACTCTCTGTATATTAGCTCCAACCCATGATTACTAAGCTTGCTTTCTTAGGAGTTCCAAGGATTATTATGTTCGCTGCCTTCAGTTATGTATAAAAATAATAAAAGGAGGGATTAAAAAAATAAATTTAAAAAATACCGCAGGAGTTTGTATCAGGCCGTATTTACCTACCTATTTTGTCTGTAGACACATAACTGTGTCTGGCTTTTTGGACCATGCTTCATAATACTTGTCCTATCTTTACGGCTTATGTGAATTTAATCTCAGGTCAGCTCTATACAGCAGCAACAGCTTATTACCGTGCCAAAAAATACCTCATTAAAGCAGAAGCCTAAGGAAGAGGTAGTGTGGTGAGCTTGATTTCCTCCACAGAGTCTTGCTGGCTTTTTGTACATCTGTGCAGGCACTGAAACAATACAGTTTATACTCACTTAGCTGATTGGAAGGTAACAATAGGGACTAGTTTAGATTTTTATGGGAACTTTTGTGAGATTTTTATAGGAAAAGAAGGAGGTTCAGAGGGATTTCTATCAGTGTCAGATTAGAAGTCAAAATATCATCAGAGAAGATTTTGGGAAATAGAAGCTGAGTAATGAAGAAATCTGGGTAGTAGTTAAGATGCTGTAATAACTAACATAGATTAGGCAGTTCCAATGGCTGTTGGGCTATTTCTAAGTAATTTCTAGGTTGGAGAGTAAATCTGAAATCCAATGGGCCATTTACACTAATAAGAATTTATGAGATCCTGAGTGAAAGCATTTGAAGGCATGAACTAGTAGAAGAAATACTGTTTGTTGTAGAGAAGAAGTTCTATAAGAATCTTTTACCATAGAAGGTCATGAATTAAAGATAAATCGGTCTATCTATCTGGCAGGCAACCCATGGCTTTTTGTCAGCTCTGCAGAGTTAAACGAATGGTAAATTTCTAATTCACGTTGTGACACAGATGATTAAACAGGATTAGTTCCAGTAATTGCTGGCATAGATAGAAAAAAAATATATGTATTAGGTTGATATTGTGATTGATAAAGAGCAACCTGCTTTTGTTCCTCTCTGCTTCATTAGAGAAGAAGAGCAAACTGACACAGGAAAAAAAATGCACAATTAGCAAAACTGAAGCTGTAAAAGTGAAAGTGCTTGTCTGTTCTAATAAAACTTCTTTCGGTTTCAGCAAACTGAGTAAAAAGGAAAAAAACAGAACCTGTGTGGTCCTGCCTATTTTAACCAGATCCTTAAACCCATCTAATATCTTGATGAATGCAAGTGGTTATATTAATTTATATTGGCAGGCTGGAGATACGAAATATCACATCTGTCAGCAGATGTTACAAGGGAAGAAAAGGCAACAGCAGTAACTGGCTGGATTTCCTTAAATTAGGCTACTATTATTCTCTGTCTTAAATATGAAGGAAAATATAATCTTGCTGAAGTAAGCCTATAGCCTGGAATTTTCTCATAATCTCCCACCCAAATATTAACAGCTCCCTATCTGCTCAGCTTCCTTGTCCAGACAATGTAATCATGTTCTGACACACACAAATGAAATGAGGCCTTAAACCATATGACACCTCCTCCCAGGCAGTGGTGGGATTCAAATTTTTTTACTACCGGTTCTGTGGGTGTGGCTTGATGGGCGTGGCTATGCAGTCTTGTGACTGGGTGGGCTGCCACATCCCCCATGCCCCATTTTTTTGCCTAAAAACCCTCCCTGAAGCCTCCTGGCAGCCAAATAGGGGCGTAGGAGTGGCAGTGCCCCCCGCATTCCATTTTTGGCCTATAAAATCTCCCCGAAGCATCCTGGCAGCCAAATAGGGGTGCGTGGAGACTCCTGGAAGGGGCAGGGAGGGGAGGGGCCAATCAGAGGTGGTATTTGCCGGTTCTCTGAACCAATCAAAATTATCGCTACTGGTTCTCCCGAACTGGTCAGAACTGGCTGAATACCACCTCTGCCCCCAGGGACATTCCACAAACAAACAAAAGGCAGCTATTTTTTACACATTTTGATTAAATTAGTGCCTCTGACCTCTGTGAGGAGTCTGAATAGACAAGTACTGGATTTCATTATAAAAGACAGTTTATGATATAACAAATGTCCTAATATAAAATGATAACCTTCATTTACACTGTATATAGCAATATTTTTAGTTTAACATAGTTAAGCCAAGATAGTAGATTGAGAAAATACTGAGTTCAGATAAGGTTACTTTTTTCATTGGGAAATCAAATGCTCAGCTTAACATAATGCATTTCAGGGGTGGTAAAGTATCTTTCCACCAAGGAAGGTGTACATGTATGGCCAAAAAGAAAAAAAACTGAAAGACTTCATTTTCCATCATTCATAGTTCCTCACATCAATTGCAACATTCGGTTTCCAGATAAACTTAATAATTCTATTCATTCTTATTGTAAACATGATGCTTATCACCATTCGTTGTCATTGGAAATGTCATGCATAATCATAATATCATGTGGTTTCCTCAACCATGAATTGGCATTTCAGGGCCTATGTAGGTTTCTCCCGTAAATGAAATGCTATCATAACCAAATGTAAGTCTGGGTTTTTCAAGATTGCTTAAAAGAGAATAGATCCAACATGTTTAAATAATCCTGAGTATTATTTAAACATGTCGATACCATACAAGTCATTTGGACAGACCTTGAGTTAAGCATTGTAGGATATGTGTAATGAAAGTAAATGGCATTAAGTTTTCCTGTTGATTTACCAGTCAAAATGTAGATCAGCCTTCCTCAACCAGCCTAGAACTCTCGGTATGGGTTATAGTACAATTCCCAGAATTTCCATTACACTTGGGAATTCTGGGAGATATACATAAATATATTTGGGAGGTTCAAGACTGGGAAAGGTTGATGTAGAATATATATTTTCCAAGGCTGAGAATTTATCTGTCTAGCTTACATAGTAAGCATTATGTGACATGATAGCAATATGAAACAACCAATCCAACAGTTAAATCAAGCAACAGTATCTCTAAATACTGTAATTACAGGTAGTCCTCGACTTACAACCACAACTGAGTCCAACATTTCTGTTGTTAAATGAGACATTTGTTAAGTGAACTTTGCCCCATTTTACAACCTTTCTTACCAAAGTTGTTAAGTGAATCACTACAGTTGTTAAGTAAGTGACACTGTCGTTCAGTGAATCTGACTTCCCCCTTGACTTTGATTGTCAGAAGGTCACAAAAGGTGATCACATGACCCCAGGACACTGCACACATTAAAAATGAGTCAGTTAACAAGTGTCTGAATTTTGATAGCATGATCTTGGGGATGCTGCAATGGTCATAAGTATGAAAAATGATCGTAAGTCACATTTTCAGTGCCATTGTAACTTTGAAAGGTCACTAATTGAACTATTGTAAGTCACTATCTGTATATTTTTGTCTTTTTGGTTGATAGGTAATGGATGGCTTCACTTGTCCAATGATGTAAACATAATGACATGAAAATCCACACTGTACATCAGACATTAACACAATTGAGCGGGTCCAGAGGTATTTCACAAGAAGAGTACTTCATTCTTCAACCCACAACAGAATACCTTACTCCACCAGGCTAGAAATTCTGGGCTTAGACAATCTGGAGCTGCACCGCCTGTGGTCTGACTTAAGCATAGTACATAAAATTGTCTGCTACAACGTCCTACCTGTCAATGACTTCTTCAGCTTCAACTGCAATAACACACAAGCAAACAACAGATACAAACTCAAAGTAAACTGCTCCAAATTCGATTGCAGAAAATATGACTTCAGCAACAGAGTGATCAATGCCTGGAATACTCTACCCGAATCCGTTGTTACATCCTCAAAGCCTCACAGCTTCAACCTCAAACTGTCTGCCGTAGACTTCACCCCATTCCTAAGACGTCTGTAAAGGGGGTGTACATAAGTGCACCAGTGAGCCTTCCGTCCCTGTCTTACTGTCCCCATTTACCCGTGTATACTTTCTTTGTTCATCTTTATAGTTTTACCTATACCTGTTATCTTGTTTGACATACAAAATAAATAAATAAATAAATAAATAAAATCTTGAGCCTATCTTCTACAGTATTAGAAGTGCTATTCACCACCCAGCTTAGTGTTGTTGTGAAATTTGATGAGTTCCCCTTTAACCTCCTTGTATAAATCATTTATGAGATGTTGAAGAGTATTAGGCCTATGACAGAACTTTATATACTCCACTGCATATTTCCATCTATGTAGGTGTAGTTTCATGGAGGATTACATGTTGCATCTGGTCATCCAGTTATGAATCCATATGGTGATAAACAGCAGTTTATCTCACATTTTTCCATCTTACCAAGAAGCAGCTTGTGGTTTACTTTGTCAAATACCTTACTAAAGTCCAAGTATAGTATATCCACATTTCCCTGGCTGAATAATTTAGTTACTTTTTCAAAGAATGCATTAAGATTTGCTTGTTGTTAGAAGCCAACATGAGTTTGAACAACCCATATTGACTTTAGTTATAGCTTTACTTGTTACTAAGTTGTTTACTTGTTACTAAGTGTTCACAGATCCATTGATTATTATCTTTTCCAGGATCTTCCCAGGTATTGATGTCAGGCTGATTGATCTATGGTTTCCTGGATCCATTTTTTTTCTTTTTTGAACATGGAAAACATATCAGTTCATTTCTAGTCTTCTAGTAATGCTCCAGGAACTTTGAAAGATATGGTTCAGTGGTTCCAAGATCATGTCTCCTTCAGAACTCTGAGATGTAACCCATCTGTTCCTGATCTTAGTTCATTCTGAGCCTAGTTTTCTTGACTTCATCTTTGCAGATTCGGGGTGTATGCTATAATTCTGCCTTATGGTCCCTTTTTCCATTGTTCCATGTGGGTTTCCATCCAAAGAACAAGGACAGCTCCTAAAGAGTTGCATATTCTTACTCTTCATGGATGAAGTTGAATAGCATGACTTTCCAGGAACAAGGCACTGTATACTATATAGCACATAAGATGGATACCTGAAAGTAATGACTACCTGAAATCAAGAATACTAAGGTTATTTGGTGCTAACCTTTAAAGCCCTGAATGGCTTGGGTCCGGTCTATTTAAGGGAACATCTGGTGCCAGCCTCCCACCGCCTGATCCGTGCCCACAGAGAGGCCCTCCTCAGGGAACCAACGCCCAGAGAGTGTCGTCGGGCTGGGCCCAGGGGGAGGACCTTCTCTGTGGGTGCGCCCACCTGGTGGAACCAACTGCCTCCGAGCCTTTGCACTGCTCCTGACCTCCGCACCTTCCGCAGGGAATTGAAGACCCACCTGTTTGAGGTGGTCAGTTTGGCTTAATGGGTTTTTAAAAATGTTTAAATTTTAAATTAGTTTTAATCCAGGGTTTTATTTAATACGCTTTTAAACTGTATATTGTATTTTTTAGTATTTTATGTTACCCTGTAAGCTGCTCCGAGTCCCAGGAGAGGGGCAGGGTATAAATCTAATAAAATAAATAAATAAATAAAGAAATATTTATTTTCCTACAAAACTTATATATCCACACACTCTAATTTATAATTCTAATATTTGTCATATTCAAAAGAAATATTCAAAGATTTAGTTTTTGAAGTTGACATTAAAACACTTATTTGCCATGATAGATTTTAGCAAAATTAAGAATTATTCTATGACTGTATATGCAAATAGTATTTCTTTTTTTGAATTACTTTCTTTGAAACCCTGGTCTTTTCTTGGATTGAAACTTTTGGTCCTTGTAGGGAGAAGCAGTTTTCATTTCAATCTTTTTAAGAGTATTAGAGGTAAAACAGAAATCTAATCTAATTGTAGGATGTTGCCAGTCAAGAACAAAAGCAGGAAGGCATATTGGTAATGAAGGATAAAGATATGTCAAAAGAGACTTGACATATCTTAACATCCTATTATTAAACTTCTTCAACCCTCAATCCTCACACTTTATGATACTCTGAAATTATACTATTTAGTATACTTGCTTCTTCTGTAAGTGAAGAGGAACTGATGACTATTATTATGTTTATTTGGTTCATAAAGTCATAATGTGGTCAATCTTTCTGTCATTCAAACTCCATGCTCAAATATCATAGCCACAATTTGAAAGCCATGACTAAAATTACGTGTGGCATATTTAATGAATTTTGATAAAACTAATATAATAAATAGTTATCTCATCTTTCCAATTTTGATGCAGGGAGATGACAAAATGTATTAATGTCCAACTATTGTATCTAATAGAAAAACAGAAATGGAAGGGACCTTGAAAGTCTTCTCGTCCAACCCCATGCTCAATCAGAAGACTCTATATCATGGGTGTCAAACTGGCAGCATCACATTGCCATCATGTTTCACAAAGTTTTTCCATTCATGGAGCTGGGATGGGCGTGGCCTGCATGTTATGTATCCTGCCCGCTGGCTGCCAGTTTGACACCCCTACTGTATATCATTCCAGGCAAATGTCTGTCCAGTTTAAAAGCCTTTATTGATGGAGCAACCACAATTTCTGAAGGCAAGCTGTTCCACTGGTTAATTGTTCTCACTGTTAGGAAATTTTTTTCTTAATCCCAGGTTGCTTCTCTCCTTCATTAGTTTCCATCCATTATGAAAGAATTCCTTCCCTCACAAGAATTCCACAGCAGGCGCATCTCCAGTGATGATCAATGGCTTTATAATAGCAGCTATGAATGGGAGAACAAAGTCTTCCTTCTTTTAATGCCTGTTGCACGATTACATGATGTAAAAAATACAGAGCTTTGATCAGCTGGACATACCTGCTTTTTGAAGCCATTTATCACTGAAGTCACTTCTGATTCCATTTTTAAGAAACTTTGGATAATTTCTTATCTGGACAAATTCAGAGAAATCTGCATCGTTTCTCAGCACATAAACTTGAAAAAAGTTGGTTGTGCCCAGTGATATTCTGAACCACATGGAAACTAGCATAAATTAGTGCCAAGTCTGAGTTGTAAACCAAAACCACCCAGTTGAAATTTTGCATCTCATGTCCCTAAGGCAAGCCATTTTCTTACCAGTTCAGTTCTGCAATATAGCCAAGTTGACATGCCGAGTTATTCCATTTATTAGCATATTTAAAAATATTCTCAGGCTAATTAAGTATGAATACTTTTAAGATACTGTTTACAATACCAGTTCCAAAGACCTAGTTTCTCCAGATTGGGTGTAGAGAATTGGTTCTGAATGTGTCTATTAAAGAAAATCAACATTAAAATCTATATATGGTAGTATTTTTACTGAAATTCTGGCTTAAAGGTATGATTACTTTTGATTCAACTTATAAATGTTTATTATTGGTTATAACTTCTGGAAAAGGTTATTATTTGAAAGTTGAATTTATTTAAAAGGGTGTGCAATCTAAATTATGTTTAAAGATAGTCATCAAAAAATGGAACTTTATTCTTATATATGACAACAATGGCAAGTCTTCTTTATGTGCAGAGATGGAAAGACGCCCAGTACCTAGAATAGAAGAATGGATGCCGAAATTAATGAAGGTGGCATAGTAGACAAAGTTATTGGCTTTGGTTAAAAAAACTTTGTATAGCTTTGTCTCTATTTGGACTTTTTGCTTGAAATTGAAAGGAATAAATTTTAACCTTAACATTCTAATAATTCAATTTGTTTATGATTATAAAAATTCTATGTGTTATGTTTTTGTCTAAACTTGCAAATGTATCTAAGAAAGTTGGAAGATATTTTTTCTATAGCTTTTTTTTCTTGTTTCAACTTCCCAATTTTATGTGTATATGTGTATTCATAAAGTTTACTTAAAAACACATCCTGCTCTATTGTCCAATATTCTAAGATAAAATGCTAAAAAATGAAGAGTTCTTCACTTACCGTGAACGATCATTCTCTGTAGGTCCGTGATGGCCTCTACTAGGTGGGGCTCCGCCCCTGGTCAGGCAAGTCATCTTTTGCAAGGGGTGGAGTCCAGATTCCCCAGATTCAGATAGCAGAAGAAAGCTATTATCATTAATACTGGAGAAAAGCGTTAGCTTAGTGTACCCAATGTCACATACTCCACTCCCCTTTTGGGATACAAAATAAAACTCACTATTCCCCTATTGTAAAACAAGCGTTAACCATTTATTTATTGAACAAAATGTAACCTGATTAATCCTTCAACACAAGACATAACCATCCATGTAACAACGTCAAGAATTCTTGAACGACACATAACCCACTCTCTGAACAAACACCTTGTGCCCTTCAGACCTGTGGTCGGTTAATAGACGTCTACTCCAGAATGCCAGTCCGGGCGGGGCGCAGAGGCCATCACGGACCTACAGAGAATGATCGTTCACGGTAAGTGAAGAACTCTTCATTCTCCAGTGGTCCGTGCTGGCCTCTACTAGGTGGGTGCATACCCTAGCTGCCTCCCGGGTGGGAAGACTGGCGCTCAGTTATTGCAGTACGGAGAATACTCCTGCCGAAGGTCATATCTGCTGCACTACCAATTTTAACATTGTAGTGCTTTAAGAAAGTGTGGGGCGAGCTCCAAGTTGCTGCCCTACATACCATTTCCAGTGAGGGAGAGTAGCGATATGCTACTGAGGTGGCAGTGGCTCTAGTTGAGTGAGCCATTATACCCTCCGGTGCCTTTAGCCCTTGACTCTCATAAGCCTTCGCTATGGCTTGCTTAATCCATCTCGCTATCGTGGTAGCCGATACCTTGTCTCCTAAGGACCTAGGGGTAAAGGAAACGAACAACGATTCTGTTTTATGGATCCCCCTGGTTTTATCTAGATATGCACAGAACACTCTCCTTACGTCTAATGCTTGGTCCTCCTCTCCCTGTTTGCAATTGGATTCGTTACCGAAAGCCGGAAGAACTGTTTCCGCTTCTCTATGAAAAATTGAATTTACCTTAGGCATAAAGGAGGGGTCTGGCCGTAAAACGACCCTGTCATTGAATATGGTGCAGAGATGGCTAGCCATAGAAAAGGCCGCCATTTCTGACACCCTCCTTGCAGAAACAATTGCGATCAGAAAAGAGGTTTTCAAGGAAATGTCCTTGAGGGAACAGGTTGAAAGAGGTTCGAATGGGGCTTTTGTTAATGCTCTCAATACCGTTACCAAATCCCAGGAAGGTACCCGTGCCACCTTTGGAGGTTTTAGGAGCGACACCCCTCTCCAAAACTTTCTGACGTAAGGGTGAGCAGCTAACCGCGTTCCCTTGGGATGTCCAAGTATCGAGGTAATAGACGATACCTGCCTCTTGAGAGTAGCCATGGATAGGCCTTTGGCCAGTCCCGCCTGTAGAAAACCCAAGAGATCCTGTGTCTGAATGTGCTCTGGTCTACAGTCATTCTCGGCACACCATCTTATAAAAGCCCTCCAAGTGTAGTTGTAGACTCTGTTGGCAGACCTCCTGCGACCTGCCAATAAAGTCTGCACTACCTGTCTGCTGTATCCGCCCGCTAAGAGATGTCTCCTCTCAAAAGCCAGGCATGCAAGCGCAGCGGTGCTTTCTGGGGGTGTCTTATGGGTCCCTGTGTTAGTAGGTCCTCCCTGTCCGGCAGAGGAAGTGGAGGCTCCATGCTCATCTCCCTCATTTGTGTGAACCAAGGGCGCCTGGGTCAAAACGGAGCGATCAATAGAACCCTTGCCCTTTCTTGTTGAATTTTTGGTATCACCAAGTGAAGTAGCTTTGTCGGGGGGTAAGCGAATAGAGTCCCCTGGGGCCAGGATTGGTTTAGGGCATCTAGACCCCCTGACCCTGGGCACTTCCCCCGACTGAAAAACCCTGG
>JANHFQ010006868.1:185449-197349 GCA_032468035.1 Aparallactus werneri | reverse complement strand
TCTATTCTATTCTATTCTATTCTATTCTATTCTATTCTATTCTATTCTATTCTATTCTATTCTATTCTATGAATAAACCCTATTTAACTGAGGAAGAATAGCTTGGGGGCAAACATGTATAGACCTGGAGTAAAACATTACTTTTGGAAAAATATATATTTAACGTTATTAACATTGGCCTTAAAATTATTCTGACAATTATCTTTCTCCTACTCCCAAAGGATTGATATGAATTCTTTAAAGTGTTTCACTGAATAATCAGCATTTATTTGCAAAAGCAACTACAGGTAGTCCTCAACTTACAACCACAATTGGGATCAGGACTTTGGTTTTAAATTATTGTAGCCATACATCAAGGCACCCTGTGCTCAGACTCCATTTTATATTTTTTTCCTTATGAAAATCATTAAGTGAATCACCACAGTCATTAAGTCAACATGCATTCATTATGCAAATTACATGATCATAAGTGTAAATCCATTTTATCCAATGGGCATCTTTTTGCTGGAAAATGGCAAAACTTGATAAGGTGACCATGTAAGGCTCCACCTGATTATAAATACAAGCCAGTTGCCAAGCATCCAAAATGTGATCACATGACTGCAAGAATAATGCTGCAGTCTTAACTTCAGGGATTGGCCATAAGTAATGTTTTTCGACTCCATCATAACTTGAACAGTGACCACAGTGACCAAGTGACTAATAGTAAGTCAAGGACTACTGTTACAGGGGTTATGTCTGCCTTGTATTTAGCTTTATTCCTTTTTAGCATTTATCTCCATTGCTTTGTAAGACATTCTTGCTTTTCTAGATTTTACCTCTATTGGCCCCTTTGAGGCACTTTCTGTTCCTGGTGTGTGTGTGTGTGTGTGTATTCTCAATGATGGTTTGTAGATTTTAATTGCATTTCTTATTAAACTACTTGAAACAACTACCTCTATTTCAAATGTTTAAAAAAGAACAATTTAACCTCTAAAAATGATCAGGTTTTAGCTTATTACATCACAAATAAAATGCAACTAGAAGATAAGCAAAAGGATGGCACAGGTACCCAAATACATTATTTCTCTATGACCTTGTCTTAATGGATTAACCATTTTCTTAAGGAGTTTTCCTTGAGTCAGAAAGGTGTAGAAATTGACATCAGTTGTGTAAATGATTCTTAATTTATGTTAGGATGCCATACATGACATCATTTGTATTCTTTGCATAATGATATTGTTATTTAAATGATGTAAATTTATTTATTTATTATTTATTTATTTATTTATTTATTTAATAAAATTTGTATGACGCTCAACTCCTACTGGACTCAGGGCAGTAGGAATTGCAACATAAATATGATTTCTACTGCATGATAAATCCATTTCATTTAAGTCCAATTAAAAAACAGCGACAATGGTTCATGGTAGATAGCAGAACCTTTCACAGACTGGTTTTTGTCTAGCAGGTTTTTGCTTAATAGTTAAAAGAAATGGGAATTAAAATTCTTGAATAATATTTCTATTTTACCACTGGCTTTTCAATTTAGGGAAAGATAATCTAATAAGTGATGATGGCATCAGAACGAGGTTGATATTGTAAAAGCTACTATCACAGTGAAATTATGCTGAGAAACAAAAGGTAGACCCCTGAATGTTTTTTTTTAAATTATATTGTTCAAAATTTGACTGTTAAAAACATGTTTCTATCAAATGCATCACTATTCCTAAAACATCTGTAGAAGCCTGATGTATGTTAGCATATATTGATTTAATTAATATTTCAAAAAATCTTTTCATGAGACTCTGAAATGTACAGATTTACTATGCATTTTTCATGAGTTTTTATATTATGCATCTACAGTATCTTTTAAAAAAACCTCAGTGTTTTATAGCTGTCCAATTACTTACAAATAATTAATGCTCCTAAAGATCATTGCAAATGAATGTCTTACTGAGAAGCTGCATTTGTAGATAGCATTTTCAATTCGCAATATATGATTAATAGCTATTTTGCTATTTTCTTTTATTAGGAAGTTACGATTAGTGATGGTTTCTGGATGCATGGACATTGTGAAAACAAATTTATGCACATCATGTGATGAATTGCACAAAGGTCAGGACATTTCATATTTGTAAATAGTTTTATGTCGAGCAAATCTTATTGTGCATGGAGAAAAATAGACTTTATCATAATGGAGTAGATTATAGAGTAGACATAAACCTAAGATTCTATGATCCTAGCCTAACACTACTGCTACATCATATTTGCAACAACTAAATAGGTAATCATTTGTTAAGTCTTTGACCATATAATTCTATTGACTGCAAGAATAATGAAGAAATCTCTCCTTTTCTTTAAGATTTTTACTCTCTCTAACATACACGTTGAGCAAAGTAGAAGCTACCTACTGTAATTTAATAGGGTTTGATTTTACAATCATTCAGTATATTTTCCACAGTATAGCCATTATGATTATGTGATTCAGATGGACTATATGTGGATTACATTCTCCCAAGACAAAAAGCAGAGGGATGGAAAATGTCCCAGATAATCTTCCCTACATTTTTGCAATATGTACATTCTTTCCCCAGTCGTGGGAGATTAATACAGCAGGAATCAGCTCTTTTTCTGTTTTGAAGGGCCATGAGCAAGTAGGAAGAGGTTGCCTCTTAAAAGCAACCTAGCTCAATAGTATCTGAAATATCTCACCAAGATGGAAATTGTTTCTGCTGATTGATTGTGTGCCATCAAGTTGGTATTGACTTTTAGTGACCACATAGATGGATTTTCTCCAAGCCCATCTACCCTCTCATTTGGTCATTCAGATCTTCCACCCATCACCACTATAATTGACCCCATGTCCTTACTGTCGGTCACTGTCTTTTTTTGTCTCTTCCACCTTTCCTAGTATTATGAATTTTTCAAGAAAGCTCGTTTTTTATTTCTAAAATTTGAGAAGTATAACAACAAATGCCAAGTTTTAAAGAACAAAAACCTGAAAGAAGAGTTTGTAATCTGGAGGATTTGAAATCAATGGATGCAATGAAAAAGAATTATCTTTTTCTGCTCTGGAATATTATGCCCTTTACAGATACACTGCATTAAATAGATCTCATGATTAGAGCCTCTATATTTTATATATAGGCTGTATAATTAAGGGTGGTGGAGTAGCTCTTAGTGGTTAAGATGCGAAGCTTATAAACTGGAAAGCCGTCAGCCCAGATTTGAGACCTGAGCACCATGAAATGGGGTAAGCTCCCATCCTTGCCCTAGTTCCCGTCAAACTAGTAGGTGGAAAGCATGTAAATGTGAGTAGATAAATAGGTACCACTTTAGTGGGAAGATAGCATCATTCCATGACATCATACTACCTACATGACCATGCAAATATCTTCAGACAGCGTTGGCTCAATGGCCATAAAACAGTGATGAGCATCATCCCCTATAGTGATGACTAGCAAAGTATAATCCGCAGGGACACTTTTACCTTTATATAATAATTAATATTTGGTCCTTATTCATCTCTGTTTCGTAAAACCTTACCTTACACAATTTCTATCAAAGACTATTATTTAGTAATTTTTGTTCATTTACATTTTGTCCTTTTCATGCACATACTCAGATCTGAATACCCCCCCCCCCAAAAAAAATTGCTTAAGGTAATTTCATGTGGAAAATCAAGCACTTGCTAAAGTTTATGCTACTTTGTTCAAAATGGGAAAAATATTTCAAATGTAAATCAAATACCGTACTTATGCCAGAATGCCAGTTATCACTGCAGCTAGATCCCTTAAAAACAGTGTTTCTGAGGAGATGCATTCACTTAGAAAGTTAGAGGCACCGAGGGATTCTGCCAAGCTAGGTACTGTTCATCCTACTGTCAATTTTAACTGACATATTAATCCATCTCTCCTGTGGCTGTCTTTACTAAGGCAGGTACATTTTAGTAATCAGATGGAAAGAACTGGATGTACTGCTTTTTAGGAAGAGTGTGGGAAAATGCACTCCTTCAAATCTAATTAACAGATAGTAGATGCTGAATAAAAAAAATGATTTCAAAACAATTCAAATCAAGACATTCAGGCACTAAGCTTATAAATGATATCTGCTTTCCACCATAAACAAGCTTTTAAACAAAAAGTATTAATCATTTTCAACATCATTCTTCTGAAAAAATGAGTAGATTCATCTTACTGTCAGTATTACTACAGTGGCACTCTTTAATCTATTAAAAATCAGTACTCAGTTATGCTTAAAATTGACTACAACAGATAGAAATTGCCCCCGAGAAATACGGTTATTTTTATACATATAAAGTTTCTTAATGTATGAATTTCCTAAGCCAATAAATAAATGAATGATACAATCTGAAAACTCTTCATACTACAAATTTCTCTGATGTTTAATTTGTTACCATGAAGTCAAATTCCTCCAAGCTCTCTTTATTTTTTATCTTCTTCAAGTACATCTGGCACAAACAAATGACTTCTAGATTTTTGAGGAAATAACTATTATTCTGGTGTGGTTAGCTGGATACACGTTGTGGAAAGCTGAAGGTAACAATAATGTATTAATGCTGAAAAGAGAGAAGATTGAATTCAAAGAGAAAGTTACTATCTGTGGTCCAGGCAACAGAAAGAAGAACAGTGCAATTGGTATACACAATTCACACGTGGAAGTCTTACATGAAAAAGGAAACAGGAGGTTAGGGTTAGGGTATAAGAAAGAGAAATCTTCTCTGCACAATATTGGAGGAATTGGCCATGAGAGGTAGTCCTAACAAAGAGAAGCAGAAGTACTAATTATAATTTTATTGCAAGGTTACAATAGCAGAATCTTACAAGTCTGAATGTACATTTCTCTCCCCTCAACTTTACAGTCCAAGAAACTAAAGGGGGACCCTTCTGAGTTTACCATGCCCCTATTCCTTCTGTGGGCTCAGCTGCCCCTTGTCTGACAATTGTATGGTCTGAGGTCAGTGGTGGGATTCAAAAATTTCCCCTAAAGGTTCTGTGGGTGTGGCTTGGTAGGCATGGCTATGTGTTTGGCCAATCAAAGGTGGTATTTGCCGGGGTCAGCCAATCAGAGGTATTTTCCGGTTCTCAAAATTATTGCTACCGGTTCTACAGAACCTGTCGGAACTGGCTGAATACCACCTCTGATGATCAACCATGTAAGTCAAAACTAGGATTGATCCTCAGCTTCTAAGATCAGACCTGCTGTGAGAAACATGTAAGTTGGAATGTTTCCAAACATCATGGAATTTAATTTTAGACACTTTTACAATCAAATGTTATTTTGTCCTGAATCACATTGCAATATGCTAAGGAAAGCCAAATACAATTCTCAACTGTGCTATAAATTAAACCTGAAGCCAATGGCAAGGGTGTCTCTGGGGTGTGGCCATGGCTGACATCTTGGCCTTTTAAACTACACCTTGCCCAATGGGATGCAAATTTTATTTTTTCTTTAATTGGGAAAGGGCCTAAGCTTTTGTTTGCAATTTAAGTTTTAACCTGCAAAAAACTGGCTTGCTATTTGAAATGATAATTTCGTTAAATAACACAACATCTGATAGGATACATTCATTAGCTTGGTTAAAGTCAGAATCCAGAAATAAACACTATCTGGGAAGTAGTATATTGTTTGGACAATGTGAAAACTTATTATAACATGGAAACTACATTACGGATGATATTAGATGGTTATAGTTTGCTTAGCATTTATAGAGAGAAAATGTTTGCAAATTGAGAAGAACTAGGAATGTATCTTACTCATTTATAAGATTTATAAGGCCACCCAACCCAGTGTGTCTATGTATCTGGAATAAAAATTGCTCTGTGAACCCAAAACATGAAAAAAAAGAGGAAACTTCAAGATTATGCTAAGATGGGCAACCTAGGTATAGGAACTAAACATTCCAGGGAATAGGTGTGAATACAGGGTTGGGTTTCAGCCGGTTCAGCCCGTGGTGGTTCAGTCTGTAGGGTGCTGTGCTTAGAGTGCAGCTGCCTGCAATTAAGTGTAGTTCGAATCTCACCAGGCTCAAGGTCGATTCAGCCTTCCATCCTTTCTAGGTGGGTAAAATGAGAACCCAAAATGCTGGGGGCAATATATGCTGTTTCTGTAAACCACTTAGAGTGGGCTGAAAAATGCCCTGATAGGCGATATATAAATACAGTGCTATTGTTATTTGAGCTTTGGTAGCCATTGGTGCTTCATGGCTTTGCATAATTAAAGTGTTGTATAGATTACCTGTGACATGGACATTGAGCACAATACAAACAGTGGCTTGTAATGCAGTCTGGATAGGCTGGGTCAACACTGCTGAATTGTCTAAGAGACAACTACAGGCAGGTTGTATGTGCTTACAACCAAGAACAGGCCAAGAGATCTGCTGCTGTCCCATCGTTAAAATAAAATACATTTTTGAATTAGCATATTGTGTGAAGCCAACCAGCCATTATAGTTCATACTCCCATCATTTTTTGTTTGTTTAAATATGTGATCCTAAGCAAGGGTGGTTTGTTAGGCAAACTATGGCTTGCAACAGTCAGAGGGTGGTGATCAGAATTCAATAAAGGGAGACAGTGGGGCACAAATGTTTTCAGTGTTTACCTTTCCCCAAATATTACCTGCAATGTGAAGAGCTGCTTATGGCATGAAACTATGGGGCCTAAGGTTTGGGGCAACCTATAGCTCTTGAAGGAATAAATGCACATCTACAAACATATATCAAAATAGCCTATACTACTACTAGAGTGTCCGTATGCATACAGTTCATGATTTATCAAAACAAAATTATGCCTAATTTTGATATCTCGATTGATGTTCACTGAATACCTGAGTTTTACTCAATAAGACAAGCAGTTAACCATGGCTAATAAAACACAATGACTGGTTTACCGATACGCTAACCAAAAGTGAAATAAATTCATCTGATGTTGATTGTATCCACATATAACTAAGCCCAGAATCATCAAGTAATTAAAGTAGTTAATAATTTTATTGATTCTGATCCTCTTGGAATAATGAACCACTTGAGGAACTAAAGTATGTGCCTTAGTGTGCTTTCTTATCTTAGCAGATAAGAAAAACTAAGACACCTTATTCCCTTAGGCACAGTTTGTTGTATGTGTGAGTTTTATGCATAAACACTGTGCCAACCCTGGAAAACAATTGTGATCAAAATAATTCTACCTAGTACATATAGAGATGAATTTCTTTTGAATGTATAAATTCTGTTTCCAGCCTGCAGCAGTAACAAACCTACCTTTCCAGAATATCAGATTCTGATCCTGATTGGTGGAAGCAGGAAGTCAAAAAAAGTCAAGGTGGCAAGTGCAAATACACCATCTAAGCTCTGCACTTTTTAATGTGTCTCATGTTCCTACAGATTCATTCTGTTTTTGAGAAGTATGCACACTTAATATAGTACGGTGCCAGTCCTTTCCATCTGCTAATAAAAAAAGTATTCCCAGGATTTAATAATAAACTAGGCAAACAAGGGTGAGGACCCTTAAAATAATATAGCAGTAACCAAATTCTGGTTTGTTTGTTTGTTTTGCTTTAGTTTAAGGCAAATGCTCATTTTCACAAGCTGTTTCTGGATGTCCCAATTGATGAACCCTTGAGACAAAGTAAGTGTAATGCCATTTTTAGCTATTATGTTGCATTTTTGTAAATCATGTTTTCTACAGGTAATTATTGTTTGGTAATTGCTTTGGATACAACAGTAATAAAAATTAATTTTCCAACCAAGGCAGCATTTAGGACAACAAAAAGCCTTCAGATTAAGGTCTGGTCAGTTTCAGGCAGGAGCTGTCAGTCTGCAGAAGGAGCTGCTAGTCTAATCCACTAATTAAGGTCACAGACCTGAGTTTATTAACTTACCTTAGCATTTTTAGGGACTCTGCAGAGAAAAGTAACTCTGTAAGGGATAGCTTGTTTAAACGAATTTTACAAGATGGGGAAAAGGGAAGAAAAAGATGGTTCATGCACAGGACACAGTATAAGAGAATTTTATTTAAATAAGAAGGCAGCAACCAGTAATATTTGCAGCATCTTGATATTAGGGTTATGGAGAGTTTTGCTTAGGCCCAGCTTCCGTTTTTTGGCACATATATACACAATACAATTCTGGTTCATAGCGCATTCTACTTTTGAGTTTGCTTTCCCATGTAAAATCCCAGTACAGGTTCTCCTCATTTAATGACTGACTCATTTAGCAACCATTCACAGTTACAACAGGGATGAAAAAAGTAATTTTGTGACAAATCCTCACATGTATGACTTTTACAGGTATGCAAAGCAAAAGAAAATTATAGTAAGAGCATAAACAGTCATAGCAGCTTTGCTTAATGTCCAAATTTCTGGTCCCAATTGTTGCTAAATGAGACTACTGGTATTTAATATTGAACAGCTCTTTCTACTCAACATTCATATATCAAAATGTAGATTCAGAGACAACTAGAATATTTTCAAGACTTTTTAATTTTCCCAGAGGGTTTTCCCCTCTCAGAAATACCCAATATTTGTTTTAAGAAAATTATCTTAGATATATAGTATGTGTTAGATACATTGCCTGGTCAGGCTGTACGTATTCTCAGTTAGATAACATTACTCATGTGATCTTTGTAGATTTCACCTGTGCCTTACAGAAAGAAATCATGTACCAAGGGAAGCTATATGTATCAGAGAACTGGATTTGCTTCCATTCCAAAGTCTTTGGAAAAGATATCAAGGTAAAAAAATATAAATAAATATAATATATTTAAATAAATAAAATATTTTGGCTATGCAGGTACAAAGGTAGTCAGGGAAATCATTGAAGCCCGGGAAACGGGCCCCTTGTCAGGTAACAGGAGTACTGAATTACCACCAGCTTATCAAATAGTTAGGAGCGGAGTGCTTGGCAGCACAAGAAAATGACAACCAATCACCAGCCATCAACATACAATTCAGCCAATAGGAAGGCACCACATAAGCGTGACTCACAGAACAGCCCAAAGCATATATTCCAGTAGAGAGAAATTCCCTGAAGATAGGCTTCAGCATGAGTAAATGGGAAGAGTAAATCTCTGGTTCTGGTGACTAACCCAAATTCAACTGATACATACATTTGCCTTCACTCGTAAATACTGTATTTTTCCATATTTTTCAGAGTATAAGATGCTCCGAAGTACTGTATAAGACGCACCTAGATTTTGGGGAGGAAAACAAGAAAAAAAGTCTGCCTCTGCCTCCCAGTACTTTGCCTCCTTGCAGCAAACAGCCTGTTTCAGCTTCAGCAGAGCCTGATTAGCACAAGCAGCTGATTGTCAGTTGGATCGGCCTTATGACCATCAACTGTTTTAGGCTGCAGGGATTGCCATCACCTATTGCTGCCTCTGCAAACCCCATTTTTTGCCTCTGCATCCCATTTTCAGCCTCCGCACACACCGTTTTTTCCATGTGCCCCATTTTCAGTTGGGGATCAGAACGGGTGGAAAATGGGGTGCATGGAGGCAAAAAATGGGATGCGGAGGCTGAAAATGGGGCACATGGATGCAGCAATAAGCAATTTAATATTAGCATAAGACCTGGCGTCGCCCGGGAATAGTGGGGCGTGCAAAAGTCATCCCACCATCTCTTCCGCTGCCTACAGCTGCCTCCCATTCAGCGGAGCCTCCAGTGCTACCTTTTATGTTCCTGTTGCCTCCCCCATTCCGCCACCTCCGCCAGCCTCAAACCATTGCTACCTCCCTCGGGCGTGGCAAAGTTGTCTCGCTGCCTTGTCCCTCCCTGCTCACCCCCCAGCCAATCAAATGTTGTCCTGTTGCTGCCTCCTCCATCATCGTGGTGCCGTCTCCGTCGCAGTCTGCTCCTGATGGCTGCTGCTTCCTTTGTGAAGATTTGTGGCCTGTAGTGCTCATGCACCACATGCAACTGTAGTGCGCATGTGAGAGGTGCACTGTGAAGGGGTTGGGACTTTACCACTCTTTTTAGGGGGCACAGACCCCACAAGGGGGTATGTGATCCCCCCCCACAGTATTTGTTGCCAGAGGGTAAATGATATGTGTGCCAAGTTTGGGTAAGATTGGTGCAGACATGGAAGAACGTATACAGCACATACATACATACATACATACATAGTCACCTACACTCTGTTTTATATTTATAAGATGCAACCAAATGATAGTTGCAAATGCTAATGCTATATGGCAGGAGTCACCAACCCCAGGTTGTGGTCCAGTGCAAGGCCACAGCCCATTGGGAACCAGACCTGTGGAAATGGTGGCCTGAACTCCCAACTATTATGTGTGTTTCTTGCTTCATAACAAACTACAGTTAGATTCTGCTTTAGCATTATGTGAAGATGCAATTTGTATCTTTACTTGTAAGCAAATTGCAGTTTCTCCAGTGTGATTTTATTCTCGGAGAAGTGCTCAACTAATTGCATTTTTTAAAATCCTTTCCTTCACAGCAAGTTTTTTACTATTTATTTGGTTATAACGTTGTCAGGAAGAAAACAAATACATGGAGTGCTTCCCAGCTGGATATGATCGAAATGAGATTTAGCTGAATATTTTGCAGTATTAGAAAACTGCTTAATTATAAAGAGATTTGCCAATCATTCCTTTTTATGACATTTTTAATCAATCTGCCTCCATTTCCTAATGATTAGCATTGTTGTAACTATATTTTTGGGTGAAATAGAGGTCAGAACACAATGTAGTAGAACTGCATGTGTTTTTTAAAAATTGATATATTTTTAAATGATAAATACAGAAATGGGCAATGCGTATGAAAAGTAGTTTCCAGGCCTCTTGCATTCATCACAGATGGAAACATAATAATTTTAAGCCCCCTGAAAATAACATCCATCTATTTTACATGTTTTATTATTTTTGTCATAACGTATTGAAGGCATCAAATTGGCACACAAATTACCTTAAATTAAAAAAAATAACTGTCTGGCTTTATCTGAAAGTATATAGGTACTTTCTGCACAGCAGAAATTACATTATAAAAACCTGTATTCACTTCTTTTCACTGCTGTATAGCCATCAGTATTGTTAAGTTGATGTCTTCATCTTGTAACAATTATTATGCTTTCATTTTAGATTACTATACCTGTGTTATCTGTAACACTAATAAAGAAGACTAAAACTGCCCTTTTAGTGCCAAATGCTCTCATTATAACTTCAGTCTCAGATAGGGTAAGTTTTTATTTTATTCACCACATTATTTTGTTATGGTGGTTGTTTGTATTTCTGTAACCCTGTTCTGGGAGTATAATTGGGAATAAAAACTGAGGACTATATGAACTAGAAATCATATGTTCCTGTTTTACAGTTATTCTCTTATGTTCTGCACTCTTTTGGAATATCATTCCCAAAATATGGGAAGTGGCACTGAATGTTTATAATAAATAAAGATAAAGCATTCTTAATATATCATGTTGAAGCTGATCTTACTCAGGCAGAAATGTGCTAACCTGATGAAAGTCTTGGCACAAAGTAACAGTTCAGAGACTTTCATAATCTTCAATTATGAAAGGCAGATGATTAAAAGTCAACTGAGTACATGGGATTGCATGTGGTAATCAGATCCTTTTCTGAGATGCCTCAGATCCTTAAGTAATAATTAATAGGACATACTTTAGTAAGAATAATAGGAAAGGTAAGCTCTACCAGTCTTCCCTGGTTTTAAATGATATTTGTTGGTGGTTTTCTTTACAGTACATGTTTGTCTCTCTTCTGTCCAGAGACACTGTTTACAAACTGTTAAAATCTGTTTGCAGTCATCTAGAGGTAAGTAAAACTTTCTTCAGTCATATGTGCGAGGACAAGTCAGATGGAATGGAATGGAATGGAATGGAATGGAATGGAATGGAATGGAATGGAATGGAATGGAATAGAATAGAATAGAAT
>JANHFQ010006868.1:104465-114953 GCA_032468035.1 Aparallactus werneri | reverse complement strand
TTGGTTTTAATTTCCCTTGTGAACTGCCCTGAGTCACATATGAAAAGGTGCGGTATATAAATACTATTATAAATAAAATAAATACCCTTTTATGTCTTATGGAAGTGGCCATTCACCGGTCACCTATGGCCTGGCTTTCCCGTTGGCTCCTTTTTTCTTCTCTGCTCTTGCCTGCTAATTAGTCTGCGTGTGCATGCACTAATCATTGGCTCTATTAGCTCTGCTTCACTGCTATCAGATGCAGATGACCACTGATAGCTAGCAGATGGCCTGGCCTCAGGCATAACATCTTCTTCTGACCCTTCCCTTGTGTTCAAGCCTAGCCAAGTTCTTCCTCAGAGTCAGAATCCACCGCCAGCTCTGCTGAATGCTGGTGAGCCACAATACCTGTCTCAGGCATAGCTCATGGTCTGATAAAGAGGACCTTTGCAGAAGGATGACAATTCAGCTGCAAAGATCTCTTTTAATGACAGCATGTGCCTTACCGATGTAAATAATAAAAATGATGCTAAGTTAGAATCAGGTGATGAATTATTCAATATAAAATTGAAATTTGAACCAGCCAAGAGACCCTGTCAAGTTAGGAAAAGATGTAAAATATTTAATATTGAGAATAAGCGTGACTTGGTGATTAAGATTTGTTATTGCCATTTCTATCAAACACCTAATGGTGAATTTAGTAGTTCTGTATAACCTAAACAGTTTCATGAGCTAAAAATGGAATATTTAATGTGTGATATTTTTCTTCCAGAACTGGATGTTCAAGAGAACACTTGGCTGCTGCAAATTGTGAAGAATTGCATTGTAAAAATACTACACCATTGTTTAATGGACTGCTTGTAAAATGAAGACCAAACTGATGGAATCAATAAGATTAGCATAATTAAAAGTGTGTCTTCAAATATCTGTATCTCAAATTGTATGAATGATTATTAATATTTCAGATGAAATGAGTAAATTATATTTCACAAGGGATATCCTGGATGAAATCAAGGCCTGTATACAAAGCATTGAGAATGTAAAGGATCCACTGATGTTAATGACAAAAATATGTGATGAGACTGTTCTCAAAAGTCTTGATTACAGCCATTGCCCATCTCCGCTTACAGGGCATTTACTCCTGAGAAGTTCCTCTTTACGATTGGGTCAGTGTCACATGGAACTCACCATCTCCACTCTGATCTTTTTGGGCTTTTTAGTCAATTGGGGAAGAAGCTCGCTATCCCTCTCTCAATTTATTCTCCATCTGGGGACAAGAATAGATTCAGCGGGGTTTCAGGTTTTTCCTTCCACAGAACGCCAGTCAAGATCATTTCCCTCACCTCGCTTCTACAGACAAGTCACCTAGATGTTCTCCAACTGAACAGCTTGGGCTGGGAATGCTCACATTTATTATTTATTTATTTATTTACAAAATTTATATACCGCTCCTATTTCTACCAACTCAGGGCGGTTCACAAGGGAAAGTTAAAACCGTAAAAACAATAACAATTAAAAATAAATTAAATTAATTAACCCCTGCTAAAAACAATTTAAAATTTAAAACCCATCCCTTAATCCAGGTCAGCAAGTGTAAAAAGCCAGGTCTTTAATTCTCTCCGGAAGGAGCGGAGGTCAGGGGAGGTGCAGAGGTCCCTGGGTAATTGATTCCACCAGGCAGGGGCCCCCACGGAATACGCCCTGCTCCTGGGAACCGCTCGACGACATTCATGTACTGGCAGCTCCTGAAGCAGGCCCTCCCTATGGGTGCTTATGGCGGGGCAAGAGGTTATGTGGTGCACCAGTGCCACTGCCGTGAGGCAGGGTAGAGCTGTCCCACACACCCCATACCAGCTTATCTCAGCTCCCCACAGCCAGGCCTCCCACACTCCACACCTGCCTCACCTTGCTGCGGCAGTTCTAACATCCCCGTCCAGCAGGAGCCCATGTGGCTGGCCACCCACTTCTTTTGCTTGCTTGTGGCCACAATGGAGGCCAAGCGACACCAGTGCTGCGGCCACAAGATGAGGTGGGGGTTGAAGTGGCCCCATGTGCCCCACACTGGCTTACCTCAGGGTCCCCGCACCCAGGCCATCCATGCCCCAACACCTGCCTCATGGCTGCAGCACTAACACACCGCTAAGCCTCCTGCTCTGTTGCAGCTGCGAGCAAGCAGAAGTGGGCCACTGGCCACGTAGGCTCATGATGTACATGGCTGTTGGTGCCGCCACCATTGGGGCATGCATGGCGTGATGTGGGAGCCCCAAGGTAAGCTGATGCATGGCATGTAGGGCAGCTCCTCCACCTTAACTCATGGCCGTGGCACTATGAGCAACCAGAGGGAATGGGCAGCTGGCCGGCTGTGCAAGCTCTTAAGTAGGGCTTATCTAGGGGATAGGGACATGGATAAAACATGCTAGGGCTTATTTTTTGGATAGGTCTTCTTTTTGGAGAAACAGGATATTTCTTTCCATTTTAAAAGAGCTAGTAATAATTAAAACAGACTATTCAACTAGACCAGTTTAACAACTTAGATGTTAATGACATTAACAACAATTCTAGGGCAATTACCTCAAGAGTCATCCTCACTCAGTATAGCCAGCAGCAGTACCTCACCTAGATAAAGATGTCCAGGCATCTTAGCAGAATGCTTTGGAGAAGTTTGAAATAGAGCAGCATGGATGTACCATAACAAATCTGCATGAGCTGGTCACTTCTGCAGCAAATTTTAAGTTATTGACAACTACAGAAAATGTTTAGGGGAGATAGCCTTTGCTTATGGCCAGGATTATTTTTCTTTCTTGTTTAAAATAATTTTTATTAAAGATACTTTCAGCAAAATAAACACAATGCAAATTTTGAATTGAAGAGAAAAATAAAAAAGAAGCTAAAAGAAAAAGAAGAAAAGTGGCTTCCAATGTTCTTACAGCAGCTACAAGTACATTTATATCTTACTCTCTCTCTCTCTCTAAGGTTACATAGCCAGGATTATTTTTCAACTGAGCATAAATCTGTATCATTTGTCACCATCATTGCTCTAACTGGCCACAAGCAGCTCTGGAATCTAGTAAGCCAGTTAAGGAAGCCTACACAGCTTGGCTTCTAGAATTCTTCCTAATTATTTAAAAATAGTTCTGTTCTGGAAAGGCAGGCAGAGGTGGGTTTAAGAAAGAAGCAGTTGGTAGCACAGGAACACACTGTGTTTTTCCCCCTTGTCAAAGGCTGACTAGATCTTGTCTGATTTCCAATGTGTTATTTCTTTTGCAGTTTTCCTCACTTCAATTTGGACTCATTTTTTGGGATAGTTATCCTATATCTGTTTACACAATTTCTTCCCATTGTTCTATTGCTCTGAAAAGAACAAGTCAGGAAAAGCTTGCAGAGCATAACTTTTTCAATTATTTCTAATCCTTTTACCAGCAGTGGCCATGTAAAAGGTGTCTGGATTGTCTTTTGTGTGACAAAGCAGCCTGTTGTATGTACATTTCTGCAAGTCACTACTCAGCTGTCTCAGTTGGCCTTGTTTGGGATGGGAGAGTTGTCTCCCCCTTTTCAGTTTTTAGAGAATTATTCTGCTGGATAGCCAGATTCAGAAACAACTCTATATAATTTCTTCCCAATATTGTTAGATTGGAAAGAATCAAAAGAAGAAAAAACTGAGAACATGCATACGTTATCTGTCAGTTTCTTTGCAAACAAAGAACCTTTTGCCTCAGCAATGTACAGGATACAGTTTATAATACATTATATTGTGCTCTATATAAAAAGCACATATGACGGCATAAAATTAAGAAGAGCATAAAACAAAACAAAAAAATATAAATACAGTAAGCTGTTATTACTTCCAGCAAGATAGAATGTTCTACATCAAGATTTATGCCTAGCATGAAACATATCTCATGGAAGCTAAATGTTAAAATCAGATAATAAGCAGTCTAATTCCAACTCAAAGTACTGTATTCCAAAGCCTGCAAGCACAAGCCCAGCAGGATGGAAACAATAAAACAACCATCCTGTTAAGGTAATGACTTTTTCTGCACTGATGGGATGAATGGAACTATAATGTAATACAACAATAAAATATCGGATTATGGAATATTGTTCTTTCTAAATATATATAACTGAGGTTATATGCTTTACATTAATTCAAAAGACACTTGAAAGTATCTCTTTCAAATTCAGAAGATAATACTAATATGTAGCAGTTTTCTTCGCTTGAAATGCAAATTTTTATGAACAATAAAAGAACTGGCTCTTCTAGTTCATGATAACGCAAAATATTGTTTGCATTACAATTTAGTTTTTTCCATTCAAAATTTTCCAATATTGTCTTTGTTGACATTTGTTGTTCCTTTCTGCTCACTACTGTTAATAGGGTAGACAGATGCAAATAGAAGGAATATTGAAATGTTAGCTAATGTATTTCTGCAAACAGGTTGACTGAGGTATTATAATTGGTAATGATTACATAAGTTCACTAGTCACTTTGATTACTATCCACATTTTATTTTGTGCTTTTTATAATTTAAAGTCTTAATATTAATATTAATATATATTTGTAGCTTTGTTGTATGACACCGAGGCACTTGCCTGTGAGATATATGTGGCCATATAAACATGAATGCTGAATGAATGCTTTCTTTCAAGGGTTGCATATATAATTATGTTCTAGTATTATGAATTGGCTACTATAGGTAGTAAAGAAATTACTTTGTTATTGTGATATTAGTCATTAGTAATAGGCATTACCCAGAGCTTATGAGGTAATCAATGCTTAGTTTTTAGTAGCTTCTCTGATCTATTGCAGAAGCAGGGATTCAGGACTATTTTCAACAATCCCTTACTGTGTGTTACGTTTCCTGCAACTTTCTATTCTAAAATATCTGGAGAATACTGTTTAGTTTCCCTTATTCTAATTTCTAATCATTAGCCACTTCTCTACAGTAGAGATTTTGAGTCATCAGACAAAGTAAGGAAAGTGAAATGTTTTGCATCACTTATGTTTTATAAATGCTAGCTACTCTATACATACTATCATATACTGTATAGCATAATTGTTGAGCATTTTTCTTCTAAATAATGTAAGACTTATATAGTGACATCTGCTACTGTTAAACCACGGTTCACATACTGTTTGGGATAGTAGGTTCTATGTTATGTATGTATGTATCACATTTCTACTTTCCTAAATTAGTCAAGAACCTACAATAATAAAAATCTTATCAAGCGTAGTAACAGAAATATAAAAATATTTTTGTTAAAAATCAAACACAAATAACAGTAAATCTGGTTCTCATGATATTATTTAATATAAGCTACAATAAGTAAAATCCATAGTAGTGACAATTTAAACATAAAATGCTGCCTGGAAAAGTTCAATCTTTAACAACCTCTGTAATGCCCTTAAAGAAGCATTCAGGAAGAGAATCAGATAAAATATCTACAGGAAGCTCATTCCACAGTGCCAGGGATATAACAAAGAGTGGTATCCTAACACCCATCTCATTGGCCAAGTGACTGAGTAGTTTATAAATAAAAACAAAACAGAAAATCCTTATAAAACATAGACAAAAATTAAAAAATGGAGAGAATATTGTCAAGGCACCATCGCAAGGTTTTGTACAACTCTTGGATTCCCATGCCATTGACAAACCAGGTTTTGAGATTCTTCGGGATGGCCAGAAGAGTGGGGTCCAACCTCATGTCAGGGTGAGGGTAATAGCAGAGTACGCCTAGACCCTACTGGTCAAAATTCTTTTAACCAATAGGGGTCATTGCATGTCTTTTTTTGCCTGACCAGGATGGGACAGGTCAATGTAATTGGAACAAGATGGTTTCTTAGGTAACCTGGGCGCATGTCATGAAGGACTTTAAAGAGCATACTTAACATCTTGAATTACACCCTGAAGTAAAATAGCATCCAATGCAACTCAGACAGGAGAGGTCTTATGTGTGCAGTCCTAGAAGGCCTGAATTGCTCACACTCTCGCATTTTATCAGCTGTAAGCTCGGTGGTGACAGATGATCTCACACAGTGGCATTCATAGAGATGTTAAAAAGGAACAGATAGACTTCTCCTTATTAACACCAGTTGGGACCAGCCTCAGGGAAAGATGAACCCGCAGAAAACGGAGTTTGTATTTATGACAATTACAGTGTTCTGGGGGCATGGGATGACCTTTTGTGACTTTCTGAGAAGCAAAATCAATGGGGAAACCAGATTCACTTAACAACCAGGTTACTAAGTTAACAACTGCAGTGATTCACTTGAACAATTGCGGTAAGAAAAGTCGTAAAATGGGATAAACTCATTTAATGAATGTTTCTTAGCAACATAAATTTTGGGCTCAATTGTTGTAACTCGAGGACTACCTGTGCCGTAGAAAGATCCTCACATCATATTCTAGGTATGATAAGGCCATGGAATTAAAGGCCATGTTGGTCATGATTTCCACTTGTTCACCAAAAGGTATGTGTGAGTCCATGAGGAACCTTAAGTCATGAACTTAATTTATCAGAGATAATGCCTCCCCTAGAGCTAGTTCTTCAAAGTGGTCAATATCAACATACGAAACACTACCCATTTTAATTATTATTTGTAATACTATTAGCTAAAGTATATTTTATTTTCATATAATAAATGTTTGGGGATCGATCAACAATCTGAAATCTAATGAAGGGCTTAATGACCTGAAGTTTGGAGACACCTAGTAAAGACCCAACTCTGGAAAGCAATAATCATGCACCTAAAGTCCAGCTTAAGCCTGTTTTGTCTTATTCGCACTCTCATAACCTTTTGGCATTAAGACAAGACAACTGCAGCCATCACAGGTCCAGGCTGGGGTACCAATGTACAGATGGACATCAACAGCATACTCATGATACCAAATTCCAAACTGATAGACGAACTTTTCCAGCAGCTTCATAGATATTAAACTATATGAAGGAAAGAATTAAAACTTGTGGCACTAGGTTCAATGTGCAAGTTTATACTTGAATACTTTTACACTATGAAAACATTCGAATACTCTAATTCTAAAATCAAAGGAATGCAAACACTGCATCCATTGAAAATGTAAGGTGTTGTCATTGGCCTTTAAAACTTCTAAATAAGTTTTTAGAACACATTTATTTGAAAATTACAACTAAGTGGGATGACTGTTACTATCATTTTATGCCAATTTAAAAAATGGCCTAAGGATAGTATTAGGCCAAATAATTTTTATCTGATGATGTTTATTTTCTGCCCTTTAATCCTAATATTTTAATATGATTTAATTAGAATTTTAATATATTCTGTAAATCTAGTGAGAGATGATTATAATCACAACACTGACTTGGTACTAAATAATAATCCCATAAAAAGATTTAAAGGTTTTATAGATATGATCTTCATATGAATTGTCTTACATCTCAGTGTGACTAAACATTCACAGAACATATTCATAGAACATAGATGCATTATTTCATCAACACATTTAACTTAATTTTGAAAAAAAACATGGGAACACATTAAAAAACAAGTCAAGGCATGATTTGATGCTTGTTTTTCTTTCATCAGTGTTTATCAGAACTCTGTTTACTAGCAAAAGTGGATTAAAGGGCAGTGATTATATAGTAATCACTTCTGTATGAGCTGAAAAGTTGCCAAGGTGCAGCTAATCCATGTGATTTTGAGTGTATTCTTACATATTTTAAAAATCCTGTTATGATGGCACTGATTTTCCTGGATGCACAGAAAGCTTTTGATAATTTGAGTTGGCAGTTCATGTTCTCTCAATTAAAACACATGGACTTTGGAGAGAAATTTACAAACATGATTAAAATGATGTATTCTAAACCAACAGCTGAGGTAAATGGGGATATGACCGAGAATTTTTGCCGATGACTTGGTGTTTATTCTAGAAGACCCACCGGAAACAGGACCTAAATTAATTACAATGATAGAAGAATATGGGGCAGTAGCAGGTTTGAAAGTAAATAAGGAAAAAATGAAAATATTGGTTAAAAACCTTAGAGAGGAAGAAAGGAGAATTTGCAAGAATGATGAATATATTGAAGATATGAAAAGTAGGGAAGGGTTTGGCCTGCCCGACTTGGAGTTATACTATCAAGCAGCGGCAATCACACAGGTAAAAGAGTGGGTCAACTTGAGGAATAAGAGACTGTTAACACTGGAAGGGCATGATTTGCAATTGGGATGGCATGCCTTTTTATTGTATGAAAAGCGCAAAATATATATGTTTTTTCAGAGGCACTATGTTAGAGATGCATTGTTGTTAGTATAGTGCAAAATTAGAGAAACACTACTTGAAAGTACCATTATGGGTATCTACAATGGAGGCATGGACATACCCAAATGTTGTGAATTTGGATAAAATTATAAGGTATAAGAATATATTAGAGGGGAGAACTAAAAACAAAGCAAGAATTAAACTAAAGGGATTGACCTAACATGTGGTCACAAATTCAAATACAATCCAGTTATGAAAATCCAAATATTAAGGGGAATGGATGAGAAACTAATTAAGAGAATTCATAATTATTTATTAACTGTCAAGTTGGAATTTGATAATGAACCATATAATTTGGGCTAAGAATTTTGGCTATAGAGTAGATTTGGATAATTGGCAGAATTATGAAATAGAAATCTTAAGTTAACAATGTCAGTGGCATACAAAGAGAACGTGTATAAAATATTTTGTAAATGGCATTATTCACCTGTACAAATAGCAAAGATGTATACAAACAAATCTGCAAAATGTTGGAAATGTAATCAAATACCAGGTTCATATTACCATTTGTGGTGGATGTGCCCTAAAGCAAAGAAATACTGGAAGAAAGTCCATAGTTGGCTGGAAAGCATGACAAAACAACATATTGAGTTGAAACCTGAAACGTTTTTATTGGGCATGTTATTTGAAAATTTCAATAAAGAGACTACATATTTAATATTACAGAGGAACCTCGATTTACAAATGCTTCTGTTCGTGACCAAATCAGTTCCCGACCAAAAAAGCCAGCCAAGTTTTGAATCAGTTTACGATTCAACTCAGTTGGCAAACAACAAAAACTGCACGGAGATTCCTTTCCATGCTGATTTCCCCACATGCGCATGGCAGCGGCATGGCATGTGTGCATGCAGACAACAGTGTGGCACGTGCACAGCACATGCACAACAGTGATGCTTCAGAACGCGACCAAATCGGTTCATGAATGCAGTCCAAGTCCGGGAATGTGTATATGTTTGACTGTACATTTTTTAACAGCAGCCAGGATTGTATATGCACAATCCTGGAAAAGTGAAGAAATCCCCATGGATGCTCATATAATTAGAAAGATTCTGGATTGTGCAGAGATGGATAGGCTAACCTTAAAAATCAAACAAAAAGAAGATTTGGAATATTTTAAAACATGGGAGGTTTTTTATAAATGGTTAATGGACAGATACAGAGATTAGGGGAATGTATTAACGTTAAGAGTGTTTGATGAATACTGTGATGGTAAGATAATTGATGTTAAGATGGATACTTTGTAATAATGAGAGACAGTAGTTTGTATATGTATGTATAGGATTGTAATGGTTAAGATGACGTGTATATTGTGAACATCTAAAACGCACACTACTCAATGTAGAAATGAAACTTGTGATTTTAAATAATAAAATAATAAATAAAAAAATCCTGTTACACAGGTTTAGTTAAACAAAATGCTAAATTTGGATGAAGAATGCATGTATATCTGGATGATATTATTTCTTCTCAGAAAGAGTTAAGTACACTATTCTGGATTAATTCAGTTACAGAAGTGGAAGAAACAAATTAGGCCATTCTATTTATTATATATTTTGGCATACCATATCTTTATCCTCAATAATACATACATTATGAGACATAAAGCAGAGATATTGTTGTCCCCCCAAAATTAAAGAAACTTTTAATCTTAAAAAATATGTAAGAGACCTGGAAAAAAAGCAAGACCTGTTTTTAAAAGACAAAAAGAAACAATGCTCATTTGATTGCAGCTCAGGCTCAGCTGGCCTAGATATATCATTTACTTCACATTTTTGAACCACCCATCTCCCTCAGAGAATTATGAACTGGATTTCATTTCTATTGTTTTCCAGTACATATGAGATCATCTAATAAATCCTACTTTTAAAGAATTTTTTTGTTTAAAAAGGAAATAAATTCTGATACATGATTACATGAGAATAAGCTCTTTTAAATTCAGGAGCATTATATGAGAAAGTTTCAAATAGATATAGAGTTGCCAGTGACTCTGAAATTGCAAGAATGTGAGAATTTAGAATCAGTTTGAAAGATCAGAAGTCAAACATATTAGGAAAAAAACTATAAACATAAGATGCAACTTTTAGAAAATTAGGAACAGAATAAGAAAAATTTATTTATTTTATTATATTTATACCCTGCCCCTCTCCGAAGACTCGGGGCGGCTTACAGGGCGAGCATAAAAACCAACAACATACAATATACAAGTTAAAAACAA
>JANHFQ010006861.1:6632-16741 GCA_032468035.1 Aparallactus werneri | reverse complement strand
TTTTCTAATGGTGGTGTGCCTCGTGATTTTTTTCATGAAACAAGTGTGCCTTTGCCCAAAAAAGGTTAAAAAACACTCCTGTTGACCATCCCAGATAGGTTCCTGCAACGTTATCCAGAGATACATATCTTTGCCTTCATTCTTGTATTAATATTGTTGGCTATGAAATACTGTTTTAGAAAGCAGGGAGAGATTACTTCTGTTTTTTCAAATAGTAGCAGAACATCAACTTTCTAGATTGCTGTGTCTAAATAAAATGTTATTTGTTTATTCACATGTGTTTCATGCTGTCTTTCCAGGCTACCTAGTTCAAGCCACGTTATAGACATATAAAAATATTATTGCAGTTCAATAATAAAACCTAGAACAAGGATATACGAACATTTAAATAGTACAACAATAAAACAAATTAAGTATTTTTAAAAATCAACTTGAAATCAATGCTCTCTATTATAAAATCATTCATTCAAAAGTTGAGAATGGTAAAATCACTCTGTAGATGATGAGTTTTAAATTCTGCAGTATGTTGAACAACATCATCTCAATTAAAAACTACAGTACTTAAAAAGTATTTAAAGGAAGTATAAGACATTTGAATGATAGGCAAAGCAACAAGAAGGGTCTCTGACACCAATCTTAATTTTTAAAAAATGTTTATACAAATGTAGTAATCCTTTAGATCAAGGCTGGACAATTCATTTTCCCAAGGAAATATTGTGGAGGGTCGAACCAATATGCACCCTGATTTGATGTCCTCAAACTCTGTCACCTCAACTCCTCAGGCTGCTCCAGGTGAGGAGTGAGCCTTGCGCAAGGCCCCCTCCCTTGGCCACCAACCAATTGAAGGGGTGCACGACGATTGCACAGAATACGGCCTGACTCGGATGCTTTTTCTAAATAAGTGCAGTGCACTTATTTACGCTTGATTTCTGATTTCCAACTGATCTCACGGGGGCCAGATGGGGATAATCAAAGGGCAGATACGTCCCAGGAGGCATAAAATTCCCAGCTCTGTTTCAGATTATGCTAGAAATTCATTAATCCTGCTGCAATTAATACAATATATAGTGGGATTCAAAAAATTTCCCTACCAGTTCTGTGGGCGTGGCTTGGTGGACGTTCACCCAATCAGAGATGGTATTTGCCGGGGTCAGCCAATCAGAGGTGATATTTGCTGGTTCTCAAAATTATCGCTACTGGTTCTCGGGAACCTGTCGGGACTGTCTGAATCCCACCTCTGAATATAACACAATATGTTTATTCTGAATATTATACTGGTACAACACAACCTGTCCTAAATGCATGTAGGTAGTCCTTGACTTATGACCATTTGTTTATCAGCTGTTCAACAATACAGTGGTGCTGAAAAAAGTGACTTGCAAGCAGTCTTTGTGCTTATGACCATCACAGCACCTCTGCGGTTATGTGATCAAATCATCATGACTGACTTAATGATCATCTTGCTGAACAATGGAAGTTTCAGTCCTAATTGTGGTCATAAACCTGTAGTCTTGACAAGTACACAAGAAGCCATTTGTGTAAAGTCATGTATTGCCTTTCAAAGTAGCTCAACCATAATAGGGTATTATGACTAGGCAAGGTATTAATGCATGACTGACTGAAGGCAAAGTCATGCAGTGTGCTTCTAAGGAGCGGGGAGCACCAGAAATCAATTGTTTATAATGTTTTCCTGAAATAACAATCAGAATTAAATAGAATTGTCTTCTTAGACATAGAATATTTAAGACAGATTCATCCATTTATCAGTATTCTTTTCATAATCCCATGATTAGGATTAACTGTGTCTTCATTGTGCTATTAAATGATTTTTGAATAGTATTACGAACACAGTCTGCGATGGGAGAGTAATTGCAACAGTGTCCATAGTAAATCTTGATGATAGCAAAATGACAACATTGGTGCAATAGCATTGTACAGATTTTTGCCATTACTTACTTGCATGCCAACATCTGATGCAAGTGTACAAGTTCTGACATTTGAATGATGCTATCGCACACATTTTGTCCCTTCTTGTGTGTGTCCCCTGCAGGTTCCCAAGCCAGTTGTTTCTTGTAGTCATGTGTTGCAACTTGCAAATGACTTGACTTGAAATGACACCATCAAGTGCTCTAGACCAATTAAGACGTTGTTCCATAGGGACAACGTGAACTGTAACTTTTGTGTTTTTAAGAAAAAGAGTGCCATCAGTTATCCACTGTGGAAAGACTCACATTTTAGAGATACTTCTTAAATAACACCTTATATTCTCTACTCTCAGCTTAATATTTCTTTTTTCAGAAATATTTACAGATCCTGAAAGTTTTAAATACTTGCTTAGTGTGTAAAAAAAAAACCCATACTGTTTCACATAGTGATACTGTCTTACATATAAACATCACTCCTACTCACTTTATTTGTAAATTGAGAGCACTGACTTCTTATACTCTGAGCAGAAACTGAAAAGTAGTAAATGTTTAAGTGATTAATCTTGGTTCATAACAGTTAAGAAGTTATAACCATAATGATTAGAACACTGAGTTATCTTTTAAGTTCACTACAGGAAAAGACAGTCTATGTTTACTGCTGCTTGTAACCTTGTGCAAAATGCATGGCTTTAATGTTTAAATAGAATAGATTGTAGAAAGAATAGATTCACAGTGTACCTTTAGAGAAAGAGATAAATCTACAATTATACTTATAATTGCTATTAAAAAGATCAGAAACCACTTCTTTAAACCTTTTTTCTTTTCTATTTTTCTTCCACCTATTTTATTTTTTGCACTTTGGCTCTTCTTTCTTTTTCTTTTTACTCTTTTTTGTTTATATTAATTTTTGTTGTTTTTTAAACTTTCAAACTTTCTCTTGTTTTTGAAACTTTCAATAACATTATTTATTTATTTTTATTTATTTACTATGAAATTTGTATGCTGCCCATCTTCTTGTCCAGAGTGATGCTAGGTGGCTTACAAATAATAAAAATAGTAATATAAAAACAAATTATATATACACATTATTTTTCTCTCCCTCCATCCCTCCCTCTCACACACACATGCACATATGTGCACATGCACACACACACACACAGAGGATGATCTTTTGAGAGAGTGAGAGTGTGTTTGTGAATGTGTAAACAAATGTAAGAATATTAATCATATTTCTGCACTTGTAGTATAAAATGGCTAGGCCTGATGAAGTTGTGTGCATATCTGATTTTATCTTAATTTCCAAGTCACGAAAGCTGCTTGAAGACTTCAAATGGCTAAAATCAGGAGAATGTGGAAGATTTTTTTAAAAAGACTTTTAGGAGAATAAAGTACACATCTCTTGTCTTAACATGACAAAATAATGTTTAACTCTTCATTTAAATACCTGCTAACTGAGACAAGCAGTCAAGGAGAAGAGATAAATACTGTGTAAATTGTGCAGAAGAACAAATTGAGTAATTAAATCTTCTGTATAGCATAACATCCTTTGCTACGTGATGAATTGGTCTGATCTTGTCTTTATATTCTTCTCTCGTTTCACAGATAGCAGGAGCTTTATGGTGGTACTACATATCAAAAGGGATTGAATATCTGGACACAGTATTCTTCATCCTAAGAAAGAAATTTAATCAAATCAGTTTTCTTCATGTCTATCACCATTTCACTATGTTTACTTTATGGTGGATTGGAATCAAGTGGGTTGCAGGAGGACAGTGTGAGTAAACTTGTCTACTAAGTAGAAAGTGAATATTGAAAAGAAAATGAATATTCATATAGAGTATTAGCATGTAAATATTTTCTATACTACAGTTATAAAAATGAGTATGTCTTAATTCTGTAGTGTTAATAGTTTAAAGGTATATTCTTCCTTGTCTGGGAAATGAGGGGGAGGAAAAATATATTACTATAGTCTTGTGAAACCCTTTTCACATAAGTACTTGATTCAGATTTTAAATCCATATTCTTCCCCTTGTGTTTAACTCCATGAACTGCATGAAGCAACAGATAGATCTAACTTGCCTAACTAAAATTCTGCAACCACAGGCAGATAATTTTTTTGATTGTGCCTTGCTTAGTTTAAGCATGGTGATGAAAGAATCTAGTCAACTAAGTCATAATAAATTCAATAAGACTTCCATTGATGCTTAGAACACCTGTATTTATTTTATTTTTGTGTACTATAAAAACTAGTTTTAACTGCTTCATTTTACTCTGTGGATAAAAATTGTACATAAAGAGTAAGTATATCATGCTGTAATACTTACCACACTTTCTTTTCATTTTTTCTTTATGGTTCCTTAAGTCATACAACTCTTTTTCCTTAAATCAGAATATTGGCTTTAGTTTGCATTTTCTGTCTTTAATTATGTATGTTTCCCTGTGTATGCATTTCCATAGATTGCCCTATAAATTAGATATTTTATGCTATTATTAAATAATAAATTCATAATTTCTATTATATAGTATAATCGTTCATATGAGTGTGCAGTCCCTATATACTTTATAGTTGTAAACTATAGCAGTTTGAAAGGATGTACATTTACCCAAAATCAACAGTCCTTCCAGCACAAGTGTAGAAAAATGAGTCATCACAAATATCAATTTTCTGACATGATTGGGTTTTACATTTGCGTGTTCAGTCCAGCATAAGAAAATGGGGGAGACTATCTCTTTGCTAAATCATTAGTACAGCTAGTTCTTGACTTACAACCATTCATTTAGTGACTGTTCAAAGTTACAACAGCACTGAAAAAAATGACTTATGACTGTTTTTCACACTTTCACGCAACCCCACAGTCACTTGATCCAAATTTGGATGCTTGGCAACTGTTTCATATTTATGATGGTTGCAATGTCCCAGGGTCATGCAATTGTCTTTTGTGACTGCCTAACATTCAAAGTCAATGGGGAAGCCAGGTTCACTTAACAAATGTGTTACAAATTTAACACTTGCAGGGATTCACTTATGGCAAAACTGACTTAACAAATGTTTTGCTTAGCAACATAAATTTTGGGCTCAATTGTGGTCATAAGTCAAGAACTACCTGTATAACTAAAAGTACGGATGAGTTATTCATTGCTTATCCTCTATTGGACTAAAATAGATATGTAATTACCAAACATCTCTACTCTTAGTTGTCCTGTGTGTAGTAAAATTACAAAATAAGTTTTTCAGGCACACATATCACATAGAACAAGTGATGTGGGAATATGATTCCATTCTCCGATATTTGTAGCGATTTATAGTTGTAATGAAATTGTACCAATGCATTCAAGCTATAGAGTGCCTACCTATAGGGTCCCGTAGATGGGTTTTTACATGAGTAACAGAGGAGTCTCTTGCTTTTTTTCTTCTTGTCCTCTGATCTACTCATGAGAAATTATAACTTTTCAAAATTATAGGAAGAAAGGACGAGGGAAACTGATTTTGAGGCACTGTGCTTTCTTCTCCTTGGTGAGAAAAATTAAATATCATTGAATATGATTACCTTAATGATTTCAGTAATGTGCTTCTTTTGTTTCTTCTACCCAACAGCATTTTTTGGAGCGCATATAAATGCTTTCATTCATGTTGTTATGTACATGTACTATGGACTAGCTGCCTGTGGCCCAAAGGTCCAAAAGTACCTTTGGTGGAAACGATATTTGACTATGCTGCAATTAGTAAGTAATCCGTTTTTTAATTTTTTAAATTGGGTCTTTTCAGTTTGAGAACTTTGAAAGTAATAAGCGCATAGACACTACCTTTAGAGAGAGACTTTTCCAACATGAGCTAACCCACATAGATAAAGGAAGAAACCTTACCACATACTATTGCCATCAGCACATAGAGAACTACAAGAATGGCAACAAGATACTCACCTAGAACTCTTATAGCTCTTCTCCCTTTTCCCATACAATCACTCCTCATTTAGTGACTGCACTCCATTAAGCAAAATGGTCATTACATGAGCATGTATTGATAGAAAAAGATGTTGCAAAGATCACTAGTTGATGCTGTTCCATTCAAATAAAATCCTGTTTGTTTCCCCTTGTTTCCCCACCTTTCAAGGAGGTGATATTGCTTAAGCAAGTTATCTCTTCCTGAGCTGCTTTTCTCCACAGGGCAGAACCTCCCTAAAAAATGGTAGTCACAAGTTAACAAGCTCAGGTCTGTGACCTTCATTAGTTGAGTAGAAGCCTCCAGCCAACTGGGCTACTGCCTGAAACTGATCGGTCCTTAATCAGTTTCACACCAAAGGCTTTGTTTGTCATAAATGTACAAATTGGTTAGAATTTTTTTTTTACCATTGCATTTGTGAATGATTGCTAACCAAGATACTCACTAAACAAGGAGTGGCCGTATACGTAGTATTTTTTTAAAACTAATGAGAGAAAGCTTATATATAATAATTATTTACATCTGCTAAACATAAGTACAGTTCATATAACACATACAACTCTGGTATGCTCTCAATTCTCAGTAATAAAAATAATCCTGGTGATTATTTTTCATCACTAAATATGAATGCATTTGCAAATATGTGTATCTATATACATATTGGCCCCAGACAGCACCCTAAAAGTGGGCAAGACCTTGAAAAGAAATTATGCATTTATTTACTTAAGAAAATTTATATCACCACCCAGCTCACTCTCAGGGACTCTGGGCAGCTTACAAGGATTAAAGTCCAATACAAAAACAATAATAAAAAAAACAATAGTCCCACTCCACACCCCTGGCAACAATCAATAAGCTTAGGTTTCCAAGTCATGTTCAGTCAGCTTGCTACTCTCGTTTCTAATTCATATTCAGGGGATTCATGTCTGCAATGAAGATCTGCTCTATCTAGGGCGGTGGCCTCTTATCAGTCTGGATTTTTCAGAATTATTCTGATGGGGAGCCTCTGTAGATAGAGGAGACTTTGCAGATGCTTCCTTCCCCTGAAGAACTTCAAGTTAAAGGCAGGAGTCCCATGCTCATCCCCTTTGAAGCAATGGTGGCAATCATGTCCCTGTTTCAACAGCATCTTTCTTTCCCTGCATTCTCAGCAACATAATGTAAGATGATCCTCCTTCCCTTAGGCCACAGATAATTAGAGAGTCCATCATGGTTTTAAGTAAATAAATAAAGGTACGAATGGTATTCAAACACATTTTAAGGGGGGGGGAGGAAGCTCACATAAACTCTAACAGAAACTTATTAATCAGGATTAATGGGCCTTCTGTTATTATTCTACCTTTCAGCTTCAATTCATGGTGACTATTGGCCACACCGCCCTGTCTGTTTATATTGATTGCCCCTTTCCTAAATGGATGCACTGGGGCGTCATTGCATATGCCAGCTCTTTTATTGTTCTGTTTGGTAACTTCTACTATCGGACATACAAGATGCCCAAGCAACCCAAGGAGCTCAAGCAAAAAGAAAAGAATGGCAAGATCACCAACGGCGTAATAGCAAATGGTACAAGCAAACCAGAAAACGGTGCAATTAAGGAAAATGGGAAAGTGCAGAAGAAAGCCAAAGGAGAGTAACTTGAATCAAGCCTTAAACATTGCGAGCAGTGAGGATTCTTCAATCTGATAATAAAAGAAAAGGAAATACTGTCCTGTCTTTACCAATTGACCTTTAGGTTGTTGAAGAGATAGAAAACATTATTTATGAAGATTGTTTTAACAACAAAAATCCTATTGTAATTATGTAATTATTGAGATTCGTTAACTTTATGTAAACTTTTAGACTGCGGGTGTTGGTAATGTAAGAAAGAATTGCTGAAATATTCTTTGCTGTCAATCCAGTGGTTAAAATTGCAATTAACCATGAATACAATTGATTTAGTGAAACAGACATCTTTTCGAAAAAGAGAGCTTACAAATTCTACCATATCTAATCAATGTTTTAAGCAAAAGAAAAAAAGAAAAAAAACCCCTCAATGAAAATATGGAGAGGGAAGTTTGCTCTCTTTTTTAATAATTTGTAGTTTCTTCATCTAAATTATACAGTATTGCTGTATTAGGTTGTTCTAATTTTCCCCTTATGTCTGTTACATTGTTGTTCATTGTGTGAAAATACACCTACCTCTTTATTTGGTAAAAAATAACAGCTACTATTAAATATTCATTTCTGAAATAAGGAGCCCGTAATATATTATTTAGAAAAAAAACATTTGTCTCCCATTAACAAAATGTATTTTCTTATTAACAAGCATAAAACCACATTTGAACATCTTTAACAATTCTTGTATCCAATTGCACGAAATGCATGGTGTTGATGCTTTTTCAATGGTCAGATGTACATAGTGGGTGGATCAAGGATAGAACCCAATTTATTTAGCATGGGACAAATTCAATATAAAGAGGAGAGAGATTCATAATTATAAAGAACTTTGCATTTGAAGGCTTGAAACCCACAGTTTACTGGAATTTAGGCAGCAGGTACCTCAATGCCATGACCAGATGCACTGTACCTATATTGTTGTGAACTGTTTATTCACACAATAATCTTGCACTTTGGTACTGTAAAACCTCCAGACTCATTTGTTTAAAACAGGCTCTGTGCATTGATGGTTCTTGCAACTGCATCCCTGCATGAACAATAATGGTTTGGTTAAGATTCTATTCTTTCCATATCAGTTTGATTTCCCTGGATGCTCTTCTCATTCCTTCTGCTGCACCATTGTGGCTTCTCTCTAAAGTTTGACAGAGTACCTCAAGCTCTTCTCTACTATGAACTGCATACATTATATTGCACTACAATGAAGAAAGTACAATGATTTGTATAATAATTTGCACAGGGGGGGCAATTTGGAGAGAAGTCATGATTTGCTCCAGCTTGGAGTGACTTTGAGGGAGAGCTGCATCTCCCAGAAGGTCTTTAGATTTCTCCATTCTAAATACAAGAACCAATCCTCATGTATTTTTCAGAAATAGTTCTTTCTAGCAGCATATTTTATATCATGGAAATAAAGTAATTTAGTTGAGATAGAAGCTCACAGAATATTCTGTTTTATTTTACCTATCTTGCATTGTCTACACAATAAACAACAGGAAAAGAAAATCACATTTCTTGATATTCATAATGTCTCTGACTTGAACATTTTCAAATTGAAAGATAATTTAAATTTATTTGATTATTTTATTGTTCACATTTCTATGCCGCCCAACTCCCGAAGGACTATGAGTGCTTACAACAATTAGCAATTAGCTTACAACAATTTAACAATTAGCTTACAACAAGTTAACAATTAGCAATAGCACTTTTTACAGAATCAGCACATTGCCCCCAACATTTGGGTCCTCATTTTACCTACCTTTGAAAGGATGGAAGGCTGAGTCGACCTCGAGCCTGGTCAGATTCAAACTTGCCTTAATTGCAGGCAGCTGCAGCTAAGCACAAGCATTAAGTGCTATGCTCTATTCACTGCGCCACCGAGGCTCTTTAAATGTTTAGGTAAATAGCTTGGCTTTGAAGGTAGTAACAGATTAACCTGTAGACTTGTATCCATAGTAATCCAATTTAGCAATGAAATACTGTTGAGTTTCAGTTCTCTCATACATACTCTGCAATAAGTCTTTATAAATTCAATTTTACTTTTATGATCTGTACTGAGGTGGGACCATACTAATAACTTGAATTTTTGTTGATTTCAGTGAGGGGGCATTACAGTTTTTTCTTGGTTCTTTAGTTCTTTCACTAAAGTTCCTTAGTTCTTCCACTGAAATCAGTAGGACATCTGTGTACATAATTTTAGTTAATTTTAGGTGTCAGGAAGTAAAGTAAAATTTCTTTAGATGTATTCTGTCTTTTTAGTATATTATAACTGATAGCCTGGCTTCGCCTGGGTATAGTCGGGCCTGACACTGTTAGTAGCTGTATGTTGGGCCTCACGCTGTTCTCTTCATGCCCCTTGTGGAGTGCTGTGAAGGCGTTGGCACTATCGGCACTCTTTTTAGGGTACATAGACCCCCCCGATGGGTGTTAGGGGAGATGGCGGCGGTGCGTCTGCCACTGCTGCTGCTTCTCTTGCTGCATCTGGGCGCTGGGTGAGCCCATGGGTGGTGGGGGGCAGGAGAGCTACCAAGAGCCAAGACACCCCCAGGGTCTGATCCAGAAAGGTCCCTCACCGCCCTCCCCCACTCAAGTGG
>JANHFQ010006858.1:23813-34367 GCA_032468035.1 Aparallactus werneri | reverse complement strand
CATATTTTTTCCCATATAACATGTAAGCATGCCATCCATACAGTATATCATGTGCTTCCAAATGCATTATGCTATCTTTTGTCACGTTAATCCAATCACTTAAAGCCATTAAAACTGATGCTTCATAATATACAGTAATTTAAGATTAGGTGCTCGCAATCCACCTCTTTCTTTAGCATCTTGAATGATCCTAAACTTTACTCTTGGTTTTTTACCACTCCATATAAATATATTAATGTCCTTTTGCCATCCTCTAAATATTTCATCTTTCTTGATAATAGGTATCACTTGAAATAAATATAATAACCTTGGAAGTATATTCATTTTTGTTGCAGCAATCCTGCCCAATAATGATAAATTTAGTTTTCTCCATTTCCCCATATCCTTTTTAGTTCCAATCCATACCTTTGCATAATTATTCTTGTAAAACTTTGTCATATTCACCTTTAGATTTATTCCTAAATATTTCACCATATTTACTATTTCTAAACCTGTTGTTTCTTGCAATTCAACCTTTTGTTCTCTCCACATATTTCTAACAAAAATCTTAGATTTAGTTTTATTTCTCCATATTCTCTCAAAATATCCACTAGTTCAGCTGTAAATTTTATAGGTTGTATCATTGTCAAAACCATATCATCTGCAAAGGCTCTCAATTTGTATTGTTGACCCCTTATTTTAATTCCCTTTACTTCATCCGAATCTCTTACATACTTGATTTAATAGCACTTCTAGAGTCAACACAAATAGTAGGGGAGAAAGCAGACATCCCTGCCTTGTACCTTTTTGGATTTCACATGACTCTGTTAATTGCCCATTAACTATAATCTCTGCAGTTTGTGTTGGGTATAATCCCTGTATTGCTCTCCTAAATCTATCTCCAAATTTCATCTTTTCTAACACTTTAAACAAAAATGCCAATTCAAAAGCTTTCTCTGCATCCAAAAAAATAAATGTTCCTTTGATCTTATTATTTACCTCTAAATACTCTATAATATTGTTTAATGAAACCTTGACGAGAGCGGCTATAAAGCTGCTCGCTGCTTAGAAGACCAGAACCAGAAGTCGGTGTTTGGTGGTTTCTTGATTAGAGTACAGCATTGTATTCTGCCTGACTTTTTATCTGGCGTTGATCCCTGCTCTTCTGAAAGTTGGCTGCTGTGGAGGGGATGTGTTCTCGTCTTTTTGTTTCTTTCCTAAGTTTTTTTTAATTGTGTCTCTTATGGTGTGTAAATGTGGTTTATCTCTATGTGTGCATTGATGGGTGATTTGTCTGAATGTGAACTAAGATGCTATTAGTTTCCCAGTGGAAACTGTGGTTTATTCTGTTCCTATGTTGTGAGATTAAGGACTTTTCATGTCTGACAGCTGGCTGGTGTTTGTAGATTTGCTAGTCTTTTCCTTGTCTTCCCAAGTTCCTTAATCCAATTTTGGAGCAATTTGAAATCCAGATTCTTGAGACACTTACGCTATTCATTGACTGCCTGTGTCGGTGTATCTGCTCCCCATGTGTAAGAACTGGCAATGATATCTATTCATACACACAGGCGCATCAGGTGACTTCATCATGATGGTTCTCTTCAACATACATTAATTTATAATTTATTTCAATGGTGGAGGGTGGCAAGAAAATGCTTTCTGATCTCTTTTGTGACATCAACTTTCAAGGTTAGAATTATCCAGCTTAATCTTAACTTAATCTTGTAAAGCTTCTTCTCTGGTAATGTTGTGCTTCTAACAAGAGCATACAAAAGCTATGCCAGACCAATTCTTGAATATAGCTCATCTGTCTGGAATCCACACTGTATATTGGACATTAACACAATCGAATGGGTTCAGAGGTATTTCACAAGAAGAGCACTTCACTCCTAAACCCACAACAGAATACCATACACCACTAGGCTAGAGATCCTGGGCCTTGACAGTCTCGAACTGCGTCGCCTGTGGTCAGATCTAAGCATAGTACATAAAATTGTCTGCTACAACATCTTACCTGTCAATGACTTCTTCAGCGTCAACCACAATAACACAAGAGCAAACTCAGGGTAAACTGTTCCAAACTTGATTGCAGAAAATACAACTTCTGCAACAGAATAGTTAATGTCTGGAATACCCTACCAGACTCCATTGTTACAGCCTCCAACCATTACAGCTTCAACCTCAAACTGTCTACCGTGGACCTCACCCCTTTCCTAAGAGGTCCATGAAGGGGGCGTGCATAAGCGCAACACTGTGCCTACCGTCCCAGACTTACTGTCTCCATTTACCTATATATACTTCTTTGTTCATGATTATGTCTATACCTTTACCTGTTGTCTTAAATACGATTGACAAATAAATAAATAAAATAAATTAAATAATTTTGAAAATTAACCAAGATCTGGGTTAGTAGTTGGGTGGAGAACTTCAGGATAATTTCATGTCTCTTGGGTGGAAGGAGAAATGAAAGAAATATTCCAGAAGAAAGCAATGAAAAATCATTGATGAAACGGCTTCAAAATCAACCAGTCTTTGTCCAGCATGAAGCTGGGCTTTTCTAAATCACATTGTCTATTGAATTGCTGTTCTCCAAATCTTAGATTTCTGTTGGGGATTCGGAAGAGAGAGATACTGACATCTATTTTCCAAGTTTTTCATAAACAAGCAATGAGGAATTGGCCAAAGGAGAGGGAAGAAAATAAACTGAATTGTTTTCTGATGGACAGCTCTACCTCCAAAACAGGAATGATTTTATGAGAGCTTTTTACTTCCAATTGTAATTCTGAGGAAGATTGTTCAGTTATAAAGATTTCCTAGTTGTAAACAATAGCAGTACAAAAACAAAGCTTCGAATTAGGATAGTACTAATAGTACGGTAGTAGTAGTTATTAGATTGTTATGCATGTGGGTTTGGGTCCGGTTTTTGGGTGCCTGTGAATTTTGTTGTATGTGTATGCTGTATATATATGTACAATGACAATAAATTCATAAATAAATTTTAAAAAATTATTATTAGCTAAATTTATGGAATACCTTTTCCCAAGAACTCAAGATTGCACTATGCAGTAAAAACAGTGGGGTTTTCATCTTAGGCCCAATACTCTTCAATATTTTCATAAATGACTTAGATAAAGGAATAGAAAGGAAACTCATCAAATATGCAGGAGATCCTATAGCATTTCAGACAAGTGACTGTCCAGGTTTTTTTAAGAACCTCCAGTGATGAAGCATCCACAACTTCTGAAGGCCAGCTGTTCCACTGGTTAATTCTTCTCACTGTTAGGAGGTTTCTCCTCAATTCCAGGTTGCTTCCCTCCTTGATTAGTTTCCATCCATTGTTTCCTATCTTGCCTTCTGATGCTTTGGTAAATAAGTTGACCCCCCTCTTCTTTGTGGCAGTCCCCAAATACTGGAACACTGCTATCATGTCACTCCTAGTCCTTCTTTTCTCTAGACTAGCCAAACCCAAACCCTGCAACTGTTCTTCATGTGTTTTTGTCTCATTCATTTTTGATTCATTCATCCATCCAACTAGAAAAGCCTGTTAAGGCTTCCTTCCATGCATCTCCCTTGCTTATGTGCACCCATCCCAGGGATGGTGCTAGTCTTAGAATGACATTTTTCTACTACTTCTCCCTCATCAAGAATGATTGGAGCAAAGGAGTCATTAATAGATAACATCTCAAGATGTTCCCAGGCCTTGGAGGTGCATTTATTCTATAGCTCCTCCACAATTTGATCCTCTAGATTTGCGTACATTTGCTGAACTGATTATTGTTCTGAACACACTTGAAAAGCAGTTCTCTTGTAGGGAAATCTCTCTTAAGCGCTACTCCTAGAGGCCACTTCTGTTAACCTACAATGGCACCTATCAGGGGTGGGATTCAAAAATTAAAGCAAATGGTTCTCTGCCCGGTCGCTGGGTGGGTGTGGCTTAATCAGCCTCCTGCATCATGGCGGGGAGGGGCATTTTTGTCCTCCTTGGGCTCCAGAGGACCTTCGGAGGCTGGAAACGGGCCCATTTTTGGACTTCTGGAACTGCCAAGAGGCCCATTTTTCACCCTTCCCAGGCTCCAGAGGCTTTCCTCGAGCCTCTGGGAGGGCAAAAATAGCCTCCCTGGGCTACATAGGCCCTCCAGAGCCCAGAAATAGGCCCATTTCCAGACTTCTGGAACTTCCAGGAGGCCTGTTTTTTGCCCTCCCAGAGCCTCTGCGCAGGCCCCGCACTTGCCTGGCATCCAAAACAGGCCACATGGAGATTCCTGGGAGGAGCGGAGTGGGGTGGGCAAGCCCAGCCGGTCGTTGGAACTACTGGTTCACTGAACCAGATGTAAAATTAACATCCGGTTCTCCCGAACTGGTCCAAACCGGCTGAATCCCACCCCTGACACCTATCAAACATTACAAATACAACAAAAGACCAGGTGAACTCTAAGAAAGCATTCAGATACCTGAACTCTTCTAATTAATAGCTGTGCTTTGTATGCTCAGAGTTCTGAAAATATGAACCAGGATAAATAAACCTTAAAAAAAAAAGACAACTCCTCTGTCCTCAACCCCCTGCTTATTTAGTGTTCATTCAGCACAATAGTTATTCCGGCTTAATTATCTGTTAGGCTGTTTTAATTTGAAATTGCCAAGATACTGCTGCGCTTGCAATTTTGCATGGTCAGTGCTTTTTGGATATTGCACGGCATACAGTTTACAGAAGGCAATGTTACCCTGTAGAACTGGGGGTTTTCAATTTGTTAATGGAGAGAGTAAATATATGTTTGTGCAATATGCTTTTAGTCACTCACTTGTGCATTCAGAAGGGCATAAAAACATGTAGTTCAGCTCCCAAGAAAGCCGTCCTTGTAATCAGGAACCAAACAGGCATGGAAAGTAATTGAAGAAAACAAATAGCCTGAACTTCTGGTAAGAGAACTAGCTACCAGCTAAATTTTGCAGGAATACTAGCAGATCTCAACGTGAAGATAAGAATGCATCACAATGCAAAAAAAAAAAAAAAGAGCTTGCCCCTCATTTTTAAAGAAGTTATTCGAAAGTATATGCCATTCTGTTCAATAGGATCAACTTTATAATATTTTTGTTTAGGAATTCATGTTGAATTTCATAACCCTTGGGAGAACTAACCTTCAAAAGTTGCATCTTTGCTTAGAACAGGGGTGTCAAACTTGCATCATCACGGCGGCGTCATGTGATACATCACAACTTTTTTTCCCCCTTTGCTAACCTGGTTGTGGGGGTACGTGATGAATCCGGCCCACGGGCCACAAGTTTGACTGCTCTGGCTTAGAACATTTTTTAATCTGGTACCAGATCCTTCCTCTTTATTTATTTTTGAAACTTTGTAACCTATCGTATATTTTTCAAACCATATTCACCTTAGTTAATAGATAATAGAATAACAGAGATGGACGGGACCTTGTAGGTCGAGTCCAACCCCCTGCCTAAGCAGCAGCCTCTGCCCAAGCAGGAGACGATACATTCGCTCTCGGGATTTGAACCACCGAGCTGCCGGCCTCATTGGTATGCAAGCCCAGCATATTACCACCATGAGCTTGTTATGCCTCCCAATGATCATCCCAAGCAAAAAGAAACAAGGGGAATAATCAAACCCTAAGACAATCATCACACCACCTGCAACAGGTAAAGAAAATCATAATGGAAAGCAGTGGAAACATAAGAAACCAAAGCTATCTTTCAGAAGAAGAAAAAATACACTGGGATGGGAAAAGTACAATAGAAAATCCACAATTCTGTAGTAGGTTTGCTATATATTTTATTGTATATTAAGGGAAGGAGTTTTTTTAAGATTCAGCTTCACAGTTATGTTCCCTAATGTAGGGCTGTCAAACTTATGGCCCACAGGCCAGATGCAACACATGCTGGCCACGCCTATGCCCAGTTTAGCAAAGGGGGAAAAAGTCATGGTATGTCATGTGCAGTGGTGGGATTCAGCCTATTCCGACAGGTTCTGTAGAACCGGTAGCGATAATTTTGAGAGCCAGAAAATACCACCTCTGATTGACTGGCCCCGGCAAATACCACCTCTGATTGGTCGAACACATAGCCATGCCCACCAAGCCACACCCACAGAACCGGTAGGGTAATTGTTTGAATCCCACCACTGGTTGTAGATACTTGAATTGAGCCTTCTTAGTTGCAATATTTTGGGAAGCATCAGAGTCCAGAATCCACAGATTATTGTTGTTGGGGTCTGGGGAGGTGTGGAGGATGAGAAAGGTTGGAGGTCATGAGAAGTCACCTCTGTCACCTCTGCCTCTGCCTCTGCACACTGCCAGATGCTTTTCATCTGACATGTAAGGCCATATCAGATGTGACCTTCTTTTAATGACAATTATAAAAGCAGCATTGTGCTTCAAGCTTTGCCCTTTGGGATGTGCATGCTATGTGACAACAAAGGGAGTTGAATTGGTACAATGCTGCTTTCGCCAAATTGACCTCTTCTGTGGAAGTTGCTGCATCCAGTTCTTTTCAAGGCAATAGTCTTTAAAAGAAAAAAAAATGAACCATTTCTCTCTTACATTTTTTGTACATAGAAGCCTAGAAAGACAGAAGAAAGATAAATTGATAACAAATGGCAAAAACAAAATCCCTTCCGTAATATTACAACATTACCATATATATGACATTTTGGAGAATATTGGTGTCCTAGTCCTGAAAAGCACTGCCCTAATGCTTAGTTAAGGTTTATAAATCTGCATTGGGGTAAAAACAGTGGTGGGATTCAATTTTTTCCCTACTGGTTCTATGGGTGTGGCTTGATGGGCGTGGCTATGTGCTCGGCTAATCAGGAGTGGTATTTGCCAGGGTCAGCCAATCAGAGGTGATATTTTCCAGTTCTCAAAATTATTGCTACCAGTTCTGTGGGAACTGTCAGAACTGGCTGAATACCACCTCTGGGTAAAAATGGTGGTGGGGGCTAGTAATGACTAGCTAGTAAGAAACAAGAGTTAGGAATATTTGGCTTGGGATGTACACTGGGAGTTGAAGTCTACATATCTGCAAAGCTAAATTTGGGCAAGAGGGTCTGCCTATCGTTACGGTAAAAGCAAGAACAACAACAACAAACAACAAACTTTGTCTTGAAGCAAAGGGAAAAGAGATAGCAAGACGTGTGAAGAGAAGAGAATCACATGGAAAGGGACCAAGGAAAGGGAAAACTTGGAAGAGGAGATTGCTGAAAGGTAAAAACAAAGTGGAGAATGGAAACAGTCACATGATTTTCGTGGGTTGAATTCCAAGAGAAACAGGTAACCTGAGCAATGTGGAAGGGAATTGTGCTATGAATGAAGGTAATCTTCTCAGGGATTGGAGGTAAAGAAGGCTCCTGAAAAGGAGCTAAGAAAATCTTCAGGGAGCAGAGAATAAGAAATGCTTTGGAGGGAAGGATTCAAGATGTTTAGATGGACAGCATGGACTGTCTGGGGCCTGTGACAAGAGCAGAGTATCTCTGACTAGAGGTAAGAGAAGGTATCAAACTGTAACCCAGAATGCTATAGAGCAGGGGTGTCAAACTCAAGGGCCGCATCAGGGTTGTATTTGACCTTGTGGGGCATGGCCAGGGGAAGGCGGCCAGCTTAACATCACTCATCGAGGCTGTGTTTTCAGCTGTGACGGCCTCCTGCAGCCCTCTGCCAGCAAAAATGGAGCTCAGGAGGTTGTGCATGGTCCACGTGGACTCCATTTTAAGCCATGACAGCCTCCTGCAGCCCTCTGCCAGCAAAAAATGGAGCATGAAAGGGCCATACACAGGCCTTTTTGCTGGCAAAGGCAGCGTGGGCCAGTCCTTTGCTGTTTCCAGGGTGGCCGTGGGCCAGATCTAAGGACCCTGCGGGTCGGATTCAGCCTGCCGACCTTGAGTTTGACACACCTGCTCTAGAGAATCAACAAGAGCTAAGGGGAGTGCTCTTGAAATTTGGATTTAAGGTTGCAATCTATGGGAGTCAATGTCCAGCTAACTGGAGAAGAAAATTCAATAGAATTCTCTCCTCTTTGAAGTAAAATAAAATTTTATGGCAAAATTTCCACTCAGATGCCTTTTTTAGAAGATATACTATGCTTTTTAGAATTTGCTTTTGATATTTTTGTCAAAAGTTTATTGTCATTGTATAAACTCTATTCTTAAGCATTTTGTTCCAGCTAAGCTACTTATGTCCACTTTCGCTGGAGCATCTTATGCAAGGCTGAGCATTTGAAGCATTGTTAGTGATCTTATCAGTGCTAATGGATATTTCAGCCATGTGAGACTGTTTGGGCTTTTGATTATCTTAGGGTAAAAGAAAAAATGCTTTTGTATGTTTATTAATAAGAAAAATAAAAATAAAATAGTTTTTGAACCTTGAGATTAATGTTTTGGCTTTCCTCTCTTTAGAAAGAGTTAGTACACAGTTCAAGGCTCTTGGATCTACAAGGTGACAGTAAAGAGTTTAGTTTTCCATATTACTGTCAATTTATGAACAATTAAGTGTCTACGCTGTCGCACAAACTGGTGCTGTTAAGGAGGAGGAGCCTTCACTTCCTTTAGGACAATGCTTCTCAACATCAGCAGTTTTAAGATGTGGAGACTTCTGTGGACTCCCATAGAATTCTGGGAGTTAAAATCCACACACCTTAAAATTGAAAAAAAAAATACTAATTTAGAAAGATAGGTGGTGCCAGTTAGAAAAGTTCTATAATACACATAAACAAGATAAGCTAAACTCCTGGGCAGGAGGGAGGTGGGGTTTCAGATTCCAAGATTACAAATGCAGGACAGTCAAGACTGCTGTGTAACTCTTGTTATCCATTTTTAATAATAATCTATGTGATGTTTACCAATTTCTTCAACTTAAATTCTGCTGCTTTTATATTACTCATGAAATAATTCTGGTGTCGCTTTACAGGTTTATTACTACTCTCCACTAAATATACAAGACAGCTTCTCAAAATCACTTGACCAGGACAATGTAGAACTCAGATACTGACTTGAAACAGTTGCATCAGATATTGAACATCTGAGCATGAGTTCTTCAAAATATTTTCCCACTTGACCTGGAATAAAATATAGCAGTCACTGCATAAATTTTGATCTTAATATTAAATACCTTGAGTAAACCTCAATCCATAGAGAAATTAAATGCAACCTAAATATCAGACCTTAAATGTAGTTAATTTTCTTGATCAAATGAGGCATACTATGTGATGTACATAGAATTGTATTCTAGTTGTACAGTTCAAATTAATTCATAATATTTATTTCCTGTTTCATATACATAGAAACTCCCAATCTGTATTGTTCAGATTGCAAAACTCCCTTGTACTATCGGCTTCTGCAAACAACCCACATGTTTGTCTCCATTATCCTTTTACTTCCTACATCTCCCTACCTTTCAGTACACTGACCCATTGGATTTAGCCTCTTAGTTGTTTTGCCATTCAATTTCCCAACTTTCTTTTGCCTGTCCAGAACTTGTCCCTTATTTCCTTATTCAAATTATTATGCTTCCAACAAATGAGAGTTCTTAATGGAGTCCAATAATTGCTACAATGCTCTCACTTTTTCTTCCTCTGTGTTTTCCTTCGTGTCTCTTTTCTGTTTTTCTTGAAATATTTTTGTTGTATTTTTTGCTCACTTATCCAATCTGTATGTAGGCTTTCCATCACTTCATTTCTCTTCTTTTGACTCACCTTATAATTCCAGAATTAATCACTATAGTGTAAACTTCTCAGGTATATATAATCCTTTCTATATAAAGAGAAGACAAGAAAGAGTGGGAATTTTAGTTCCATTTTTTCTCTCATTGTCTTTCAAAACTGCGGCCAAATGTAAATTACTTTATTTCCCAGATTACATGGGAAGCATGTATATGTAGAGAAGGTTCCTGTTAAAGATATTATACTTTCAAATAGAGGATGATAGGTGGGCCAATAGAAGAGGTGGCCAAGGGCTTTCAGTAGATGTTAGGCAACTACATTGTAAACTGTGAGCATGGTTTTTTTCCATTTGCATAAGGAAATACAGGAAATTGTTTTACATTGAAATGGTTTATTAGCCCTTGTAGCCTATAACAACTAGCACTGACAAGAAATGAGTTTCTAAGGACATGATAGGGATTGAATGTGAACCCCTTATGCACACAAAACTTGCTTCCTATCACTCTCCCTTATCTGCCATGTGTTTTGGATTACAAGATTGGAAGTAAGAAGGGTTTTATTATGAGCCCATTTTGCAAAAGAGCCAGGTAAAAAAAACCTCAGATAAATATTTAGGATTTTCATCTCATCTCAATACATCCATTAATACTGATTAAGGTGAATACTGGTTAATTCTAATGTTTATCATCAATGAACTAGTCGTACTTCCTGGAAAGTAGTATTGCCCTGTACTGATCAGCCCTCTTCTGATCAGTTGCAAAATTAAAGTGATGCTATTTTCATGACAAACATTCTATGTATTTGGCATTATGTATACAGCCCTTATTTTGTTTATTTTATTTATGAATTTATTGTCATTGTACATATATACAGTATACACATACAATGAAATTCACAGGCACCCAAAAACTG
>JANHFQ010006827.1:19586-32526 GCA_032468035.1 Aparallactus werneri | reverse complement strand
GCTGAACACATAGCCACACCCACCAAGCCACACCCACAGTACCGGTAGGGGAAATTTTTGAATCCCACCACTGATCATAGATGACATAAACCAGGAAGTTACTGAACACAAAAAATTCTTGCTTTCAGGCAAACATCAAGCTACATCAATATGCTTTTGAAGTTAGATCAATTTTGCAGGAATATAGCTGTAGATTTCCTACTTCTTTAACTCCCTGGTTATTGTTGTTTCCACATTCAATACGAAAAAACATTCATTTTGCAGTAATTTGGGAAAACATACTTACTGGTGCAGATTTGGAATTTTACGGATTGGAGCTCAAAGTATCTGATGAGCATTAGGTAAAGTTCATATATATAAGATTGACATTAGGGAAATGTTGAGGGGAAAAAAGACCCAATATATTTTTCCTCTTTTAGCTGCAAGGGGAAAGAGATGGGAGAGAAGATTGCATAATGTTTTATCTCCCACACATTTCTCTTTCCAATGAAGTTGCCTTTTCAAGTACTTTCATTGTTAGATTTGTGTTTATCTCATAAAAGCATTGAAGGAAGACATTTCTAACAGAAAGAAAGAAATATCTTGAGGGTGGCATACAGTGACAGGCTGTATCCTTATTTCTCATGCTATTCTACCCTTTTCTGAGGCAAAATTAGCCAACCTAAAATGGATTATGCAAGAAATCAAGCTGTTTTTGTTTTAATTTGTGACTCCAGTGTGGTCTTTTGTATATAAACCAAGATTAGAAATTCTTTTTAAAAAATAAGATAATAAGAGAACTATCAAAACAACCAAATCATTCAACTGATTTTTTTGGAATATATAGTTTTTATTATGCTGGAGAAGTGGAATATAGCAATTGTATATATATTTCAGAAAGAGTTCAATAGAAGTATCTAAATAAAAATGGGATTTTTCCCCACTAGGGAGGAGACATTTTAATTCTTTCTGCCAACCAAGTATTTCAAGCTCCACTGCCTTTTTGCCCTCTCAAAACAACCCATTACTTCCTGGGAATCCATATTACATTCCACCACATCAAAGTATTTTAAAACAACTGTCCTTGTGGAATCATTTCTATTACAGAAGAACTCTGGATTTACAAATTACAAATAGAGGTTAGGAAGATTTTTTTTCTTAGACATGCACTAGGTGCCAGTTTCAACTCACTGAGCAAAAGTCTCTATTGCCCTGATTTGCTTCAGATTTGGGGTTTGTCCCAAATCAAAGCATTGTCCCCAAAAGACAACCAATGACTTATCCAAAGTGGTGCCATCCCAAGGTGTTGTGCTCAGTTAAAATAATCCCTGAATTGAGGGATTTTGGGAGTTGAAGGCCAATATTTATACAGAAGACACCAGACTGAAGCAAGCTGACAGAAAAATAGCCAGAATTATTTTAACTCTGACATACAGTATTTGTGATGTAAGAATCTTTGGTTCTGCAAGGAAACTTATACATGGAGAACTTAATGATCTCACTGAAGTTAAGCATGTTTTAACTGTAATTGTTTTCAGTGGAAGAGTTTAGCACATCAAAGAGATGGTAATACAGTAAATTTCCATCTCACAGGATTTTAGCATTAGCATATTTAGCACACATATATTTAAGCCAAATCCACCCAGAATCTAAGCTCTTTGAAAATGTTTAGCTCATGTCAGTGAAAAGATTAATATATATTATGCTGGAATACATGAATGATTTCAAAAGCAGAAAGTGTTACTATGTTGGTTAATGAGCGAGTAGTACAGAATCTGATATATGGAAACCAACAGTATTATAAAGTGAATCATAACATGGACTTCCTAATTTAGTGATTCCCATAAGGAAAAGGTAATATGTAGTAACTATTTCTTTGAATTCTTTGGATGGAATGTAAAGAACCTAAAATAGCCAGATACAAACTGTCCCTCTCTGCTTATTTTGCTGTTTGAAATATCTTCATGATAGCCTTTGTTCATTTTTTCTCAAATATCTGAATAGCTTTAAAAAGATCAAATATGCAATGAGAAAATGCTATGATTGTTCTTTCTCTTTTGTAATTGAGCTAATACTAGATTTAATAGCAGTGCCATTTCTAGTTTTACAGGGACTTACTAATTAAGTTTAAAAAGTAGTTTTCTCATTGTGTAGGTACACTGTTACTTCACTGCTCTATAGTTCTGTATCAGTACTGCCAGCTGTTTTTTATGCCTGAACTACACCAAAAACTCATATTTCTCCAAATGTCAAGAAGAGCAATTAACCTTGAAATGCCCTTTCCTCATTTTAAGTATTCAACTACAGATTTTTCTTTGATACACACACACATTTATATTTGTTTTGTACCTTAAATTATCTTAAAATATCATAAAATGTGTTAAATAAAAAGAAAGTGGGTCAAAGCACTTCTGCCAAATTATTAATATTTTAAGTGCCTCTATTGTTAAGTCAGATGTTATCAAAATGTGCTCAGCTGGGTTTATTTAGATTGTCAGTGTAGAAGTGGTAGAACAGTAGAGATTCAGGGTAAAGTATTTGTACTTGGCTGTTCATTTGATGTGTTTTTTTAATGTTGAAAATCAAAGCCATTCTGATTACCAACAGATTATCAATCAGGTTAAACAAGGGCTCTATTTACAGCCTGTGATTGTCATAAATCTTGAGGTTCTTGTAGCAGAAAGAATGGTATAATAATGATAATGTACCAGTGCCGTCTACTATTTTTTCTCTAAATTGTATGAGTCTTAACAATTTGGCTAGAACTCATATTGGATCCCAGGTTTAGACAATGAATGATGAATGATGGCTGGCACTGAAGAACAACAAGCTATTAAATTATGATTTATGGATATGCTTGAACTTGTACACCAAAACCCCTAATTGGTTAACAGCATATCACACCCAGTTTGCAAATATCTGGGGAAAAAGTAGAAAATCAGTGTGGTAGATAATATATATATTTTTTAAAAAGGAACGGGTAACTAAACATTGGAGCTAAATTCAGTGAAGTGGTTGCTTTCTTTCATTTTTGATAGTGTGCAATTTTAGGAAACCATGTTTATATGTATGTACAGGAACTGCATGTTTATGTTTTTAAAACAGAATTTTTAAAAAGGATTGAAAAAGACAATTAATTCATATTAAAGAATTAGTGCTGTATGCAAGCATTTATCTATGGATTTTATTTTATTTTGCTTCCACTAGCTGATACCTGACATGCCAAAATTCATTATTAAATAAAAAGCATTGCTTGTTCTTGGTTGACACATAACTCCCTTTCCCCATACTCTCTTCCCTATTCTATGTTGCCACATAGATAAACACCTATGCAGTTCACAAAATCTAACTTAAAAACACATCATAAAAACATAACTACACATGACCATAACCTGTCACAAGAGCCACAGAATACAATCCCAAAGAACCAATTTCAGACTAAAGATATATCTTGCACTTTCTATCTTTTATTTATATTTCTTTTATTTCTTTTTCTTTCCTTTCATTCATCTTTTATTGTTGTTAAAATTCTTAATAAAATTCAGTAATAAAAATTATTGAAACAAAAATGGATAAACTTAACCACTCAAGAGGTTAGGCATCTCCAAAACGTTCATTTGAAAGCTTCAACTGAAACTAATAAGCCTGTCTAGGGAGAACAAAATTGAAAATAGTATATTATTTATCCAAGGAAGTAAACCAGTTGACATTTCTGGACTGCTCAAAAGCAGTATAATTTTTAATGCTCTGCATTATTCTTGGCAAGAGGTTTCCATATTATCTATAAACATTCCTATGCGAATGATTTAATAAACTTTACCCTGAATCCAACGATGTTACGTTACCGATTCTGAAAATTGTTTCTTTATAATTATCTGTATAGTTGCCTGTCAGACTGGCCACAACCTAAATCTCTAAATAGAAAGGATTCTTGGCTCCATTTGTTGAGAAAGGCATAGTTTTATTATTCAAGTGTATTGCAGTATTGCACAGCCAGAACTGAGAATTGTGTGCCAAAATCCCTAAGTTCTACTCCCCCCCGCCAACTGTTCCTTGTTGCCCACCCCACTGTAACCAATGAAGTCCATGCAAGTTGTTTTCATAGTGGTCAGTCCAAGCATAATTTGGTATTCAGCTCCCTCCTTCTTCCAACTGGATGACCTTGGGGCAGCATCTCGAGCAGGTACTGTTTCTACTTTCGATTCCCCAAGTATCCCCCTCCTCATAACCCCTCCTCACAGTCCACGGCAGTCTGTCACTGCATAACAGCGAAGTACAGGAAGCATGAAGTGACAGATGACAGTTGCCCATCTCACTTACAGTCACTCTGGCCAGCATACATAATAAAAATACACAAAAAACCAAATTCATAAAATGACAACTTAAAATAAAAAATATAAAACTGGCAGCAAGTATATAGAATGTGTGTCAATTAATCATTATACAACCAACTACCAAGCTCCTCTCTATTGTGGGCTCCCGAAGCTTGTTGATACAATGCAGTTAATGTACATAAAAATAATGAGCTTGTTCTCCCTTTTGTGTCTAAATTGTGAAATTAAACATTCTTAGACTTAGGTGCTGATTGGGACAATTTGACTAGGGATTCATGGTCTCCGTAACCCAGAATCCTAACCAAAGTGAGCTTTGCTGCAAGAAAATAGTAACGGGATTCAGAAGCTGAATGAAGGGGATAATATTTTATGGAGAGAAATGGGCTCAGCATTGAAGTGAGAACTAAGCCTAGAAAATGCTAACTTGCATTTGTGAACAGCAAGAAAAGAAATTTGGATGGCTATTCTAATATAAATCAATAAAAGTTTGAAATGGAGATAATGAATTTGTGGAGATGCTTCTGTTGTATCTATATCTGTATCTCTGGGTGAGGGTACAGTGAGATGGTCAGGCCAGCAGACCTTGAACAGGAAGTATGCACAATGTACACTTTTCTGCCTTCGTCCCTACTCTGCTACAGAAAGGAGGAGAAATATTGGCCTTTACCAATTGAATGTGTGATAATTTGAAGAAGGCAATTAGTAGATTCCTCCTATCAAATGCGACTTCCTGCTGGGAAAACATCTACCAACTGGAGCTGATGAGGACTGAGTCCTCCCAGATGGCGATGCTTGTAATCTAGTACAGGCTGCCTGGTAAAGGAAGACACGACCTATGGAGAAAAGAGCTGGAAGGGGCAGAAGAAAAACCCTCCAGGTATCAATCTGCCTCTTATCCAGCTATGCTGGAGTTAGTAATATGATAAATGGGAAAGATCTGCTTCACCACAGAGACCACCCAGTGTTCTCAGCTTGTTTGGGATGGGATCTATTTTTAAATTAACATTAGGTCTATATTAAGACTCAAACATGAGTTTAATAGGATTTTCTTTTTTATGTTAGAGCACTGAACCTGTGACTAATGAAGCAGAGATTGATCAGGACAGTCAGTGAGCACCTTCCCATGTCGCCTTACAACTACCACCTTATCTACAGTATCATATCTACAGCTATCCAGGGCTTCTCAAAGGAAAACTTGTAGATCTCACAGATTAAGCTCTCTACTTCCTAATCTTACTAGTCATTGCTCTTCTTCCTTCATGCTTACTTGAGGCTTGTGAATTTACTGGAAAAATTCTGCCCTGAATTTTCAGTTTCTAGCTTTCCCTGCTTGCAGAAGTGGCCAATTTGGATGGGGAGGTGAGGTGTGAAATTGCCTTTTTAAATTAGCTATCATTTGTTTCAAAATGTCAGGTGGGATAGGAACAGGATGCACACAAAGGAGACAGCTGAGACAAGAATGCAAGAGGAAATCAATGAGGTGGAGAACCCATGTTGCCTGGGTGGATTGTCCCAAGGAAAGCAGTGATCTTAAGGCGAACTCTTTTGTTAAATTTGGGAGGATGCATGCTGGACTGAAAAGGCAAGAGGAAAGCTTTCTTCATCTAACCTCTTTCATATCAATATATCCTTTCTTCTCTTGCACACATTTAGGTACCACAACTCACTAAATGGCATAATAATTTAGATGGGTAAACTGTTTCTTGGCTTTGCCTGTACAATCTCACCCTCAGTTCTTGTGAAGATAACTAGTAAGTTTCTAGGCTCTCCTGAAACAAAAAGCACCCATTGGAGATGATCAGGCTGAGCCCGAAGGAGGGGTTAAACATGTCATCAGTCTTGAGTATGTTTGTGCCCACAAGAGATCTACTGTAAATCCAGCCCTCCTTGAATTCCTTCTATCCTATCTACAGCCAATTTCTTCTGGCCATTAGTATTTCAGATTAATGTCATTTACGGGAAATCAGGAGATCCAGGCAGTTAAATGGCAATATGTTTTATTGCAAGCTTAAGCTCTCTATAAAAATCTAAACTACTAACAGCAAAAAGAAATTGGCAGTAGATAAGGGTAGAAGGAATTCAAGAGTGGGGTGGACTTAGATCTCTTGTGGGCATAAAGGGTCTCATGACTGGTGATGTGTTTGACCCATCCCTCGGGCTCAGCTTGATCATATCGTAAAGCACCAATGTGATAATGGAGACTGTCCAAAGGGAGTGGCCCATGTCAGCCTAAAGTGGCTAATAGGAACTGGTACATCTTCATCCTTGACTATATCATTAGCCACTTCATTGGTGAAGTGCAAAAATTGTTTGAAAGAAGAAAGACATGACTTTAAACTGGAACAGGCAAGAAATACTTAATACTGCTGAAGCTGTAGATGGGGCAGGGGGAGAAGGTATCATTAGCAGAGGCACCCATGTGGAAGGAAGGAGATTCAAATGAAGAAGTAAATATTGCAGCAACCCTAGGCAAGTGATGCCCTTTTGTATATACATCATGCTATTATATGCACTTATGAAAAAGAGGGACCTTGCATTGTAACAGCATGATACTTGTTTCATCATTCTGATATCATTATTACCGTAGATATCTGCAGATGCTTCTAGTGATAAGGCCATGGTGACAAAAAGAAATTTCAAGAATATCTTCATCTGCATAGGAGGCTGAGCCAAGAGAGAGAATATTGGTGAACTGAATGAAAATAATTAGGTTTCCACAAAGATTGCTTTATCTTGGTAGAGAGCATTTATTGGTCATTACATGGGAGAGGGGTGGTCTTTGTGAGTGCAAATTGTTAATTATGTTATCTTTTGAAATTATTTTCAGCCTGTCCTGTAATTTTATTTTCCAGAGTAGGCTGTTCTGAATTTGTCCAATGGTGTCTGTCAGCTAGTATCAATAAAACCTACCCTCTGCTTTTGCCTAACCGTCTTTGTCTGATTAGAAAGAAGCTGCTCCTTAAAAACAACTCAGAATTTCTTTTCAGCTGTAAGTGTTAAGTTCTGGGTGAAGAATGGAAGCTAGGCCAGAGTGATTTCTAACAGCTCTTTATTCATTACTACCTGTAAAACAACTGTGTCTCCCTGGCTGAGAGAGCTCCAAACAACCAGTCAGGAGAAAGTATTTTCCTGCTCCAACAGAGGACCAGACTGAGAACTTCAACTGAAACTATGTATATTACATACAATATATAACAATACATAAAACGCTCACAGTTTTTTCAAGGGGAAAAGGATGCTAGGGTTCCATAAAGCAGTATACAAATGCTTGATGAAATAGAAGGCTGAATCAATTAGCAAATTGCCAAATGTCTGAGTGTTTGAATTACAAGATCAACATGAGACTATTTAAACCCTAATTCCTCACCAATTTCCCAAATTCTCATCAAACTCTTTTCAACTCTCTTAACTTCACAACACCTTTTAACACTACCTTGACATATACACTTGCTTTTTATTCACCTGTTTAAAGGCCAGGTAGACTATACTAGAAACTGCTTTGAAGAAGGTATTCAATAGCTGCTAGGTAAATATTTGCTTCAGCCAAGAAGAGAAAAGGGAGTGAGAAAGAAGCTGAAGATTCCCCCATCTTAATTCTCTTTGGTATAAGATTTCAAGATGCTTTTATTATAAATGGGAACAATAGAGTATCAGTAGTTTTCATAGTATCAGTTTCTTGAGTTGACCTACTGTACCTCAAAAAATTGAACAGGCTGGCGTTTCCCATTTTCAGTCGAAAAAAATCCATAACAAGAAGTACGAGCTTTGACATGGTAGTCCTTCTACTGATGAACCAAATAAAGAAACCACCAACCTTGATTTTCAATGGACATAAAATAATACTTGTTGCTTTTGTTTAGTTGTTTTTAAAAAGTAATTGTTTAATTTCCTCCTGCTGCAGCAGAATGTTTGCAGTTATAATACTCCTTAAAATAAAATAAATAAAATGATAAATAACATTAAATTTTAAAAAAATATTATACAAGTACTCTCATCCACGTTTTAAGAATAGTCGTCAGCAGTGTAAGCTTCAAACTGATGGATGTTGTACAATTAGCTAGCTTTGGATCTCAATATTCCTCTGCTTCTTTAAACATGAATCTATTTTCTCTTTTTAGCCATACAGAGGATATGTATGTTCAGTATCTCAGCCTTCTGAGATAGTGAACATATTTTGTTTACTCTTGTAAACAAACTTTCTGCTGCATCCAAAATCTCAGCAAGTCTATTTCCATGAACCTCAGAATAGATGCCACATCCCAGGTCAGAGTCAATCAGCTTCCCACTCTCATTGCACTGCCTTGCATTCTGTCCTTCACGCATCTGCTTGTACCAGAAGTATTTCACTTTCTTGAGACATGTCTCCCCCTTTTCAACTTTTTCATGCACTTGGTACCACCACTCTTTTATCCTTTCCCTTAAAAGAAATCCTTCAGTACCTTTGCAAGGCTCCTTTGCACTCAGAGCTCTTCCTTATGCTGTTCTCCTCTACATAATCAGTCTTTGATATTGCACAGGGAGCCACTCTAAATGTAAGAAGCATTTGGAGTGAAGCAAATACAGAGCAAAGACATTTTACGTAGAATAGGTGGAAATCATTGCTTTCTTCAAACCCAGTGCTGGATAAATATGTACTCTGCAACTCTCAGGAATCTCTTTTACTATATATTTATGGAGATTCTCAGTCGTCCAGGTCAAGGTTGTCCCAAAGGTGCTTTTTCCAAAGGCAACTGGACTTCCTTTGTTTTCGTTTGAAGACAGTTCGCTTTTTATCCAAGAAGCTTCTTCAGTTCTAAACTTAAGAAGCTTATTTAAGGAGAAATGAATCATCTTCAAGGAAAAATAAAGAAAGTTCAGTTGTGAAAAAGTACCTTTGGGACTCTTCTATTATATTTGTAAATACAAGTTATATTACAAAAAAGCAGAAGACTCCCATGCTCTCTCACATTCAAATGCAGAAATCTAAATACTGCAGCTCTACCAAAATATTTAGCAACATCTTGGAAAGGATAAAAGGGACTTATAACAATACCTCCAAAACAATTTCACTTAGACCAATTGACTCTTATTGCTCTAGGTGCAGGAGATGAGCTACTACAGGTAGTCCTTGATAGAGCCCAGAATTTTGGTTGTAAGCCTTTGTGGTCACAAGTTAAGACACCAGGTGACCAAATTTGATTTTACAACTATATATAAAGTAAATCACCATAATTTTAAAGCAAATCACATGGTTGTTAAGCAAATCCCCTGGTTAGTAGGTGAATCTATTCTTCTAAAGAGGCATGTTTGCCAGAAACTATCCAAAAATGCCAAAATCCATAAAAAAAGATTGCAAATCATGGTCAGATCATTGCCATATGCTGCAAGCAGTCATAAATACAAGCTGGTTGCCAAGCATCTGAAATTCAGTGTGACCATAGAGTGTGGTAGTCATAACTTTGAGGACTGGTTGTAAGTGGGTTTCTAAAAGTCCATCATAATTTTGAACAAACATTAATTAATCAGCTGTAATTCAAGGACTAGCTATACAACAGCAAGTTGATGAAAAGAAGCTGTTTTGAAACAAATCTCTGAGACTGTTAAAAATATCATTTAGAGTTGGGACAAGATAATCCAGTTTACTACACAGAGCTGTTGAATAATGTCTATCTATTTATTTATTTTTTTACTCCATTCTATTTTTCTTACTGGAATCATTCCCTGAGGACATCCAAAACCAGAATGTGGTCATATCCATCTCCTGGTGACATAATTTAAATTAACTTCCCTAACTATAACAATATATTGATTAAAATGTGCAGACTACAAGGAAACAAAGCACATGCTCATAATGAAAAATAAACAGTTAAATTTGGTAACATGATTTTTTTAAAAAAAAACAAGGGTTAGTGATATCAAACAAAATGTTGCTGACTGACAACTTTCATATACAAGGTACAAGTCTGCATAAAACGTTAAGAGAATTTTGAAAATATCTAGCTTTAAGTATTTGTAGTTCAGGCAGCCACAAATTTTTTTATACTAAATGAATACTGTAATCCTGTTCAGGACTTTTTTTTATGATAGATGAAGCAAAAGATGTTTTTTCTGAGATGTAATTTGGGTGAGGTTTTTAGTCTTCACATTAGCATCAATATTCTCTTTTCAGAGCAGTGTGAAACTTTACGTCTCTTTTAACTTCCTGTATTATACTAATTTATAAAATGCATGTCATGTCATTTCAGGGAAGGCAGCATGATTTTACATTAAAAAAGTGAGATTAGAAAAAGGACGCCAATTTTAAAAATGTATCTGGCTAGAGAATTGTATGAGAGATACATCTTCAAAGGACATTTGTCAGAACAACAAAATAATTTTAAAAATAAGGACATTTGGTATGAACTCAGATCCTGCAGTAAATTACACAAAAAAATTTATTGGAAAGGGTTCAGTGAACATTTTAAAATGTGGTTTCAAAGTTATATTTGATTGACAGTAACATAGGGCTGTCAAATAGGAAAGAAAATGGAAGGGGGAAATTAAGAGACTTACTTTTAAAGCAAGGTATACCTACTTACCATGGTGTTTCATTTCAGGGTAAGCAACTTTATACAGAACACAGAAGAATAAAAAGTGCTAAATCAAAGGAATTAAAGATCTGGGATTAAAAAAATAAAAGGAAACAGCTAACTGGTTTTATTGTTACTTAACAATCTATTTATCCTTGCAAATCATTGTTGGTTCCACCCTATTACTATTTTATATATCTCATAAAATTCAATACCCATTCACTTTCTTCATATATTTGCTATACAGTTCATCCTCATTCACCTACATTCATTCAGCACCCATTCATTGTGATCTTTCCTTTTGTTGCTTTATCCATACTCTTTTTAAGTAATCTCATTTCCAAGGCATTCATTTTATTTTGTTTGATATATCCAATTCTCAACTCCAGAAACAAAATGTTAATTGCCATCTCTTGTTCCCTTGTTCCCTTTTAAGGGTCTTCTCTACTGTGCTGACTTCATTTATTAATCCCCTAAAAACCTTTATTCGCTCTTACTATCTTTTCTTTTGTACTGGCGAACAATCATGGCCTATTCCCAATCATCAGGCAATCATTGCACAAATACTAAACAAAAGTAGCACAGACATTCCACATGCAAACCACATCCATATTTTAACATATTTTTACAGCCCTGCTATTTTTCAAAATTATCATACCATTTGCAACTTTCTTTCCATAGCACATTTTCTGGACAGTAATATGATAGCACTGGACAATAAAATTGATAGCAATGATATTGTTATCATTTCTAAACAAATACCAAATATCTATCCTTTCCAATATTCCTTCAGGTCTGTTTAATAAAAAAAACATTTTAAATTTTGTTCAAACTGCTGAAAGTTCATTGCTTAGCCCTTACATCCTAAAAACAATGCTTTTATTTTCATCAACATCGTTCATTTTTATGCTTCTTTTAACATTAATGTTCTTTCATCTTAATGCTTATCACCTTCTTTGGTTACATTCCTTGTGACCATATTTTTTCTATATACAGGTTTAATAAATATTTTTATGTTCTCATTTGTGCAACAATAAATTTTGTATACGATTATCCACAGCCCTTTTCATTTCATCATTGCACCAAGTCATATTTTCCATTTGTGTAATTACCTACTTGTGTAGCAATTCATTGTACTCTTTTTCCAGCAGTTTTCTTATACTGTATCTGCTGCTGTTGGGAGATGGAATTATCCTATAATTCATTTTGTGCCTTCACTTCCTACTGTCATTCTATTTTCATTCTTATCTATTTTTCCCAAGATCCTGAAACTTAAAAGAAATTTGTCCCATGTCATTTACTCTTCTTTCTTAGCCCTAATACATATATGCTTCAATGGGCTTTTTTCAATATTTCATCATAAACAGTCATATCAATCATGCTTTTATTTCAATTCTTATGTCATAGACATTCTATCTATAATCATAGTTAAGCAGATACTTTTAAAAGTGAATTTTCTTTATTTAATCCATGCTCTTTACTGTTTACTCTTACTGTAGATATTGACTTCCATCATCTATCATAGCTTTGGTCAATCAAACCAAGCCTCTTCAGTGATAGAGAAGTGTAAATTAGGTTAACAGCCTTAGTGGTATCCATGTTATATGGAGAAGCTCTGCTGATGGCAAAGACAGAATTGTTCTGATCGGATTTGGTAAGAAAATCTGTTTAAAATTTCATATAGGGAAACTAAAATTAGCACTTTGTTTTTGAAGAACATTCGTTTTGTTCTTTTCAGATGGAATTATGCATTTAAAAAAATATGGAATCTGGAACAAGAGAAGGGTCATGCACTAACCTTCTTGTGTTTGAGATAATTGTTACTCTCTTCTGTATATTAATGGGCTACATGTCAAAAGTCTTGATTTACTTGGTGACTTATTTTCTTGGAAATGTGTATATAATAATATTGTAAGCTAAACTGCAGTCTATAGTCATGCATTTAATATGATTGTCTTATTTGCATTTTGAAATGCTATTTGGAATATACTGTATAATATAATGGGGCTGCCTTTGAAGAGCATTCGGAGGCTACAGCTGGTCCAGAATGCGGCCGCGCGAGCAGTTGTGGGTGCACCA
>JANHFQ010006827.1:6522-16806 GCA_032468035.1 Aparallactus werneri | reverse complement strand
CCCAACAACCCCCATGGGACTCCCTCCCCCTCCCAAACCCTTTAAAATGACCCGCTAAAAAGCACAAAAGGGATTTCCTTGAATGTCCAATTAGAGGAACCCTCGCCTCTCAGCTTCCTCTCAGAAATCCCAACCCAATAAAATGGGTGGAACTCGTCCTTGAGGGGCAGCTCGGGAACTCCCCAGGAGAGGGGGGAACCCCTGAGGAATAAAAGTTCTGTCACTGAATAATAGATCTTCATAAACTCCGAAAAAGAAGGCTGGGTTCCCCGGGGCCTCGCCATCCCGGAGGTTTGATGTTAAAATTCATCACTGACTTAGTCCAGTCCAGATCTTATAGGCCAGTCCAGATCTTATAGAGAAAGAACAAAAGGCACCTCCCACACTGACTGCTGTCCTCCAGGATTGGGGGCCCACACCCCACTACTCTCTCACCGTAGCAGGGCAAAAAGGCCTTCCACACCCTCTCACTGCGTGGACAGGACAAGTGAGTGAGACAGGAGAAGCAGGAAGCAAGTGAGGAATAATCCATAAGTCCTCGCAGGGAAGAGTTAATCCACACAAAAAAGAGTTAATCTGGAGCAAAATTCATCCAGGGGATAGTCAGATATCAATAAATAAATAAATAAAGGGGGGATAGTCAGAATTGATAGTCAATAAAATGTTAAAATCCCAGGATGGTAAAAGGAACAGCCACACCAACAACCCCCAATATAACACAAAGGGGAGGCAATGCATGCCGGCATGTTGGATTGCTATACTCCTTGCCAGACATCAGGGCGCCACACCCAATGTCGACCGGATCTTCACATCTCGACGGCACCAGCATGTCCATGGTTCATTGCTGGGATCGTTCAGCTGCCCACGCTGGTCCTGCCGCCAAACGCCAGGCTGCCATACTCAACGTTGACCAGCGAGCTGGCAAACTTCACAGCCTCCACGGTCCACAGCCGGCTCTTTAAAATCCTTTATCCCCCTTAACCAAGAGGCTCAGCATCGTCTTCTGGGCGAAAATCACTCCAGGGTGGTCTCAAACTCCACTTTGGCATCAGGATGGTAACAGCGTCCAGACCAACTCACTCTCCGCGGCTCCACACCGATCGTCCTCGCAGCATGTTCTCTGGGGCAGCCATTTCCCGGAGCGGTGTCACCAGCTGTTCCAGCCAGCCACTCGCTAGCAAGCCGCCAGTGGACACCCAGGAAGCCCTCGCTCGCCCGACCAACGAGAAGGGGGCTAGTTGATATTACCCCACATCTTCACCTTGGCACCTGGATGGCAACAGCACCCGGACCAGCTTCCTCTTCGTGGCTCCGCATCAATCGCTCTCGCGGCTTGCTCTCCGCAGCGGCCATTTCCAGGACGGCATTACCAGCTGCTCCAGCCAGCCGCTCGCTAGCAAGCCGCCAGCAGGCACACAGGACGTCCTCGCTCGCTCAACCGAGGAGAAGGGGGCCAGTTGGTATTACCCCTCATCTCCAAAGGTCCTCCAGACAGGCAAGACCCCCGGTAAACCCCAGACGGCATATGGAGCCTCAGTGGCAGCCGGCTGCCATGCTCAAAACCGGAACCGGATTTTTATAAATCACTTGTATGGAAAAGTTTTTTTTTAAAACTTCTTTTCCTTCCATGAGTAATTCCAATCTGGATCTTCCAAAATCATTCAATAAATGCTATGAAAGATTGTAAAAGCCACTTGTATGATTAATCCTATCTTCAATTTGCTTTCCCTATAAGCAATATATTGTCCCCATTTTCATTCTAGAGCAGGGGTGTCAAACTGACGTTTTCACGGCATTGTCACGTGAGGGAACTTTTTTTTCCCTTTGCTAAACTGGGCGGAGGTGGAACCAGCATGTTCCATCCAGGCCGTGGGTCGCAAGTTTGACACCCCTGTTCTAGAGTATGCAAACATTAGATTTATAATATGGGTGAATCCAGTATTTTTGTGTAATTCAGTTAAATTCCTTCCAACTGCAATTGGTAAATCAAAGGGTTTTTTAAAAATCATTCAGCATTTAGTTCTGACAGTATTTAAATTTACAGGTCTTAACATTTTCTACAGAAAAGATTCTCTATAGTGAAAAGAAGTGAACAACCACTGGATCATCATTTTGTATTGTATCCTCTTTAGAGCTAGTACAAAAGAGAAACTAACAGGTGGCACATTGTAAATCACTGCTTGTCGTAACAGATTATACGGCTATTGACTGTTGGCTAGGTTGCATACTGCTGATCAATCTCTAGCTATGTACCAGTGATACTACGCATGCTATACCGTACAGATGTCCATTGATACTAACATTCTTCCCACCACTTCAGAAGGCCTATTGTTTCATATCAAAAAGGGAGGGTGGAAATGTGGAGAAAGATGCTCATATTCTGGTGAGTAAGCATGCCCTACAACTTGATAGACCAGATAGCTCTTGGCCTAAGATAGTATACTGGCTGAGATTGTTGCTATCCTCAACCATTTAATTGTTTTATTATAGCAACCTGATTAATTATATGAATCTTCCTGTGAGCTGTCCAGAGTTACTATAGGTAAGATAATTTAATTTAAATAAAATAAATTGTTCTATTGCTGAGGAAATGAGATTATTCCACAGAAAGATAAAATTATAAGGGATTGCATTAAACAATATTTAAAATAGGATCTTTTTTTATTTCCAAGCTAGTTTTATCATTCTGGGACTTATTTCTGTACAGATTGTAGACCTTTTTGGCACGTATTTCATGAAAGCAGTTTGCCCGCATCGTTATAGTGTCTTGCACAAATGTGCTATTTTAAATAGGTGATCGGGAGCCAGGTTTATGAGCTCATCTTGGTATACAGTGTGATCTCAATGGGTCTTTCAGACTTGTCATCTTAGTGCATCATGTCAGCCACATCATAGAATTACGCTGAAGTAGGATTCATTCATCATGCTGAACTGGACCATACCAGTCCAGGCTCAGTACCTGGGCAGGTTCACCATAGGAACATTGGTCTTGAATGATGGTCTTTTAAGGCTGGTCGCTTAAAATCCCCAGTGGGAAAGTGGCTTAAGAATAGAGCCACTGGTAATGTAAATATGTAAGGACAATTCCATTACTGCACAAACTTTGTTCCATGAAATGTTATTCTGTATTACTAATTGGTCTTCCTGGCTCATCGATTTCTCTTCATTAGCCTAAGACAGATACGCCTCTGTCACACTGCAGGTGGGGAAGCTGATGTAATCCAGCTGTTCTGAAGTCTAACTCCCACAATCCCTTGCTAAGGATAATGATTAGTACTGATGGGAGCGTGTGGAAGGACATTACTTTGGCACAGAGCAACCTTAATCCGCTGCCCTGACCAGTAGCATGAGCATTTTTTAAATCCCTGCTTCAATGCCATTTGATAGCACTTTTAACTCTGCATATTTGGCAGTTAAAGTAGATTGACAGAGTTGGAAGAGACCTTGTAGGTCATCTAGTCCAACCCCTTGCTCAAGATCCTATACCATTTATGACCAGTGGCTTTCTTCTTTAAAGCCTCCAGTGATAAAGCACCCATAACTTCTGAAGGCAAGCTGTTCCATTGGTTGATTGTTCTCAATTTCTCCTTATTTCTACGTTAAATATCTCCTTGTTCAGTTTCCATCCATTGTTTTGTCTGGCCTTGGGGTGCTTTGGAAAGTAGTTGTTTCCCTCCTCTCTGTGGCAGCCCCTCAAATATAGGGACACTGCTATCATGTCACCCCTGGTCCTTCTCTTCACTAGACTAGCCATGGCCAGTTCTTGTAACCGTTCTTCATATGTTTTAGCGTCCATACGTAATTGTCCCGCTTTATCAAGTCCGGGGCTCGCTTTCCCCGCCGTTGTATGCAAAGAACTATATACTATACTGCGCCCATTTGAATTATCCGTTCCCTCCCTTCCCTCAGCCCCGTTTCACGGCTTCCCATCTTCTTCGTCCTCCTCCTCCGCTTTCCCGCTGTTTTCTCCAAGCAGCCAAGAGAGCATGGGCTTGCCCGGCCGTCGCAGTCTCCCACGCCTGCGATGCCAGATCTCGCCGCCCGCCCCGCCGAGAGCCTCTGCTTTCCTTGGCAAAGCGCTTCATCACTGCAGCGCAGGGGACGCGCGCGGCGCCGGGGGATCCGCGCAGCTACTATCCCGCCCCTCCTCAGCCACGGTCACGCCGCGAGGCTCCTCCTCAAGGAGGAGAAGACGGAGGAAGAGGGGGGGAAAAGTCCAATCTGCTGCTACCTCGAGCAAGCCGCAGCGCTATTACGCAGGGCTCCGAGTGGTTGGACAAACAGCAGCCGGGGCTGCGCTTCCAGCGGGTAAGCGGGGTTCCCACTCGCAACACCGCCTCTGCCGCGAGGAACTTCGGAGAGACTTCTGCTCTCCTCCCCCCCCCCCTCAGATTTGGAAACGGGGCTCTCTTCGCACTTTTCCCGAAGGTCCTTTAAGGAGGGAGCGGTGCTGCTTGAACGGCGGCAGTCACGCTCGTGCGATTTTCTTAGGCGCAGAAGTTTGGGCGAGTTCCGCGGGACTTTGGGGAGAGTGAAGTGGCGTGGGATTGCTGTCGTACTGCAGTCTTGTCCGAGGTGCCTCGGTTTCCTTTGCGGGTGCAGCCCTTTGGAGGGAATTTGTGTCTCTAGGGGGAAATCACAGCTTGGCGGGGTCGGCGAAGTCTTGATGGACAATGCCTTCTCTTTTGCCTATTAGCCCCCCACCCAAACTTGGGGGAGGGGGCAAAGAGAACTTTTTAGGGAGGGCAAGCGGATGGCAGGGGGGGGCGGAGCAGAAAGGCGAAGTAAAAAGCTGCGGACGACAGCGACGGCGCCAAAGGAAGCGCAAAACGTGCCTGGTGGCTGCAGACAACCCAGCCGGGTTTTGCAGCGCGTTGGACGGGGAAGCCTCGAGGCTTTGCAAAGGGCTTGAACGCGCGCGCGCACACTCGCCACTTTCCCGCTGTTTCTCTCTCTTGGTAGGATGAATCTGCAAGATTCTTCCCCCCCCCCCCTCTCTCGGAAGCTTGCAAAGTTGTTGGCTTCCACTTCGCCTTGCAATCGGACTGTGGATGTGGTGCGTTTTTTCTTTTAGTCGCCGAATACTTTTGACGCACAACTGAGCGGCGACTTAGTCGTGCGCGGCTGCCTCCTGCGCCTTTGCCCAACCCGCCCGCCTTTTCCTTACTTGGCGTGTGGAGCCGCAGCGGCAATAAAGGGAGAGATCTCGAGAAGGTGGCGTGGATTTGCGGGGTGGGAGTGGTGGAAAAAGGGGGTTATCCGAGGCAGAGACCGGTTATTCTTGGGGAGGGCTCAGAGGAGCCGACGGGTGGCGTCTTGGAACTCACAGGCACGTGCGGCGGCGCGTAGCCGCTACGGGGAATCCTGCTCCTTCCCCCCGTGCGCCCGGGGAGCGTGAAATTAATCCCTGCAAGCTGACGAGGAGTGGGGATGGGTGGGCTCACTCGGGGTTCCCACTTTGACGTGTGAGCGAAAAGCGGGCGGGGAAGGGAGGATCGACAAGCGGGACGGGAGTTCCCACGCAGCTATAACAGCTGAGATACTTGACTTTAAGTTTCGGTGAGCGGTAAGACCCAGTGTGGTTCTTTTCCGCATATAATTTTGTGGTGATGCGACATCGGAATTCCAAGCGTAAGATTCCCTGTTGGATCCCCCCTCTCCTAGGGAGATTCCACATTTTTTTGTGCCTCCCCCTCCCCCAAGAAATTAATGGTGTTTCTAGAAAGAACAGGACATTAGGAGAATCTCCATCAAGCGTGCGGTGCCTACCTTTTATCGCCTGAATAGCACTGCAGTGCAGGGAGCTGACATGATCCAATATGTCCTTGTTTAGAGAAAGGCTACCACAACATCACAGCCCATATTTGGGCTGTTGTTCACTGGAAAGGAATTGGCATGCTTTTCTTTTTAAACTAAGCTGATATTTTAACCTAAATTAAAAATAATATTTAACATACACTAGAAAAAGTATGTTTCCTTCCCTAGAATCTTTCCAAAAAAAAAGAATGAATATTTGGTGATAGGTAACACCTGTCTGCATAAAAAGCAGATCAGCATTTGTGTGTTTCATGAACAACAGTATTTAACTTGGAAAGGAATTGCTAAACATTTAAATTATTAATGTGTGACCATAAGAATGTTACAATAAAAAGGAAACTAAACAGCAAAAATATTGCAAGTTTGCTTTATTGGTAAATGTCACGAGTGCAGACAAAATATGTGGAAAAAGGAAGCAAAAAATGAAATGCTGCAGTTCAAGTCTTTCCATCTTTATTAATTTAGGCTATACCTGAATTTACTGAGCAGAAAGCTGCGTTTAATTTTGTAGTATTCCTGAATAAGTATTTATATAATTTCTGCTAATAGTCCTAATGTTGAATATCAGGAGGCATGTACTGTATGTACAAGATAACATCAGCTTTATCAGCTTTATATTAAATTTTTTTTGCAAAAAACCCTTTCCTAGATTTTCATTAAACATTTTGTTTTTTTTGTATTTCAAAATTTCTTTTTTACAAGAAATTTATACGACACTGATTTTTCCATTAATTTGGACACACGAAAGAATAAAACCTTCAGAAACACTAGCTGCATTTTGGTGTATATTACATGCATAACTGTAATAACAATAATGGGTGTGTTGTTAAATGTATCCTATTTCTCCACATAAGTCGGGGATTATAATAGGATATTTAAAAATAAAGAACTGAAGCTAATGTTTAAAAGACAAAATGGGAGGCTATTTTGTAAGCAAAGCCTGGTACGCATGAGAAGGTAGTCAAGCTAGAAGCACAGGGGAGCATGATAAATGACATAATGAAGGACAAAATAATGCTGTTGTATAATTTTAAGGCTGGACGAAAAATTAAAATTATATTAAAATTCTTTCAGTATTACCTTTTTATACTATACAAATCTTAATTGAAAACAATCTGACTGATTTTATTAAAATTGACTTCCAAGTAAATCCTGCAAGATTTTTATAACCTTGTACCTAGGTTGATCCTAACCTTGTGAATCTTAATGGAAAATCCCATTCAATATAATTAAGTTTGCTGTCATTGACTATATATAGCGGAGATCTATGTAAACCTATTTATCAAAATCTGAATATCAGTGCTTATTTAATCAACATTTATTAGATTAAATGAATTTGCAAATAGGAAGGAGTTTTCAGCTATGCAGGCTTTGTTATAACACTGATAGCATTTAACATCCAAGAATAAATTAGGAGTTTGTAACTAATTTAATTGAGCTTTACTAAGTAACAGTATGTAGCTTTAAAAGGCTAAGTAAAAATGCTTACTGTACAAATGAAGCTCATTAGATGTATTAAAATATTATTCTCAAGGATATTTCACCTTGTAGTATTTTCTTTTAACATAAAAATACATTTTAAAAATATGTTTTAGGATGCAAGATTAAATATGGAAGCAAACTTTAATAATGTACTTCATAAAATATATACTTCTCAGTAAAAAATAGTATTTTTTTGCAATTGCTGTATGTAACTTTTCAGTTTACGCATTGCAACTCAGCAGTTATAAGCACTAGGCAATCAAATGTGTGTTTTGTGAAGGATATCAATTACGTAACCTTATTTTATAAAAGTACAGTATGCTTTTTGATGGACCATTTAAAAATCTTTTACTAAATATTTTTTATCAGTAAATTAGTAAGAGATTATTAAAAATCTCTCTTTTTAATTCCATTATGACTATTGGTTTTAACAAGAAGGCATTTTCCAGAATATCTTAACTGTTATGATATTTTTTAGAAAGAAAGATTGTTGGCAAATTATTTGTAGGATATTCTATACTCAGGAGAAAGCTGATATTTGAAAGGTAGAAAAATTATTAGCTTGGATAACATAAGATGAAGTGGCTGTATTTAAATTCTGTATTGTCTATGCTAGATATTTTAAGCTGGGAAGAATGTAAAATCTAATATATGTTAACTATGTAAACAGTAAACCTGGTATTCAGGTCAGAATCAGGAATTCTGGTGTGAAATTCCACTCACCCATTGTAAGGTTGCACAGAAAAAATAAGACCAAAAGAAAACGCCATGTTGGTCTGTGAAGTTCTTTTTCATTTCTGAAGTAAAAAGTAGATGAATAAAAGACCTGTCTCGTTCCCTTGCAATGTATGTAGAAATATTTAGAATACAGTTCTACATGAGTATTCCCAGTAGATAAATAAAACAAATCCAAATGAAGGATCAAAGAAAATCAGCTGAAGTAACATCTACCAAATACTAATTAGAGGGCTTTTTTATCCTGCATCTCTAAAGGTGAATCTTCCAAATAAAATTAATTTGTCTTTACATTTTATGCTGAAATAACAAAGACTTGCACTAGGGGAATAGTTGCCAGTTTTCTAACCTTTGGAAGGTTTACAAAAGGAGGGGGGAACTGGGGTCTGTTTGCAGAATGGGATAATATTGCCTTTCAGAGAAAAGTTTTTCCATTGCAGTATAAAGTGGAAAATAATGAGGTATCTGAAGAAGCTGAATCTAATACATTTATTGTTAAAATGTATATTGATTTGAGAGTGTTGTCAATTGAAGGAACTTGGATTTCAAATAATAAAAAAATAATCCTTGATTTATCTGAATACTGTGGACAAAATTTGCTCTCGCACTATATGTTTCTATGTATGCATTTTAATGCTGACATTTTTCTTGTTTCATTAATCCATTCAATAGATCTTTTATGGTATTATTACTAACATTGAATTTGAATTTTAGGAATAAGAAAATACTCCCCCCCCCTTTATTACCAACACTCCAAACATAGATTTAAGTGATGTATTAACATTCATAATAGATGGCACAAACTAATAAAATAGCATTGTCTTCTGATCTTATAGAAAAAAAGAATCTTGCAGTTCTTAATTTGATAGAATTTCCTGGGTATAATTGAACAGGCTAAACTAGAAAAGAGTAGTGAGGAGAAATCTGTCATTTTGCATGCTGGTTGTTAAAATAATTTCAAGAAAGAAGATAAATTACTCTTCAGAGAAAACCAGCAGAAATCACTATTGATTAAATAAAAATAAAATGTTTAGGAAATCACAAGCCTAAACATGTAAAATATGATTGCCTGAAGGTATACTATAAAGCATCACTTGATAATTAAACTTACTACATTAACAGATTGATTAGTCCCCTGCTTCAAGTGCTAATTAACCTTAACCCCATATCCTTGCAGCATTGGGTAATTCATTGATTGGGTTTATATATCACACTAAGCCATAGTTTGTTTAACCAGAATTATAGAATAAATTTGCTGACTTTGAGAATGGTTGAAGTAATAAATAATGATTTATAAACCATAGCATCTGAGTTCATAAAACTTACTAAGACAAAATCAATTAAGTCACAATGACATTAGATTTTTGTGTGAACCAAAATATCAATTCAGAGTAGAGGGAAGTGATACTCTTTAGACAGGCCAGATGTGTCACGTGCAGGCCACGCCCACCCCAACTCCGCAAATGGGGAAAAGATTATGAAATGTCACGTGATGGCAACGTGATGTGGCAAGTTTGACACCCATGCTTTAGAACAAGGAAGAAAATTTAGCACTATAAGTATTGCAAATGCATCTTTGGATTAGTGATTACACCAGCAACAAAATAAGTCATTGCAAGCTCATTTTATACATTTTATTTGGTTTTGCTGAATCCTTGGCATTTTTCTCCTTTGTTAAGATGTCCATTAACTATTGGAGGATTGGTTAAGATACAAGCAAAGATCAACCAATCAGCCAACTTGAAAATCAATGTGAAAATTGAGGGGCTTGATATAGGATTAACAAAAAGCAGAGAATAATACTTGGAATGGGACAGATAGGCTTGAAAGAACAGTGAGAGAGTATCAAGAAAAGAAAACGTGGAATAGGGAAAGGAAACTGGAGAAAGGATGAATAGAAAGATTGCTGGCAGGGGGAAAGAGCAAAAATAGCAAGCAGAAATTAGGAACAAAGTTGTGCTAGGGTGCAAAGCGTCTGTTATTTTGTTGGGCTGGTTTGCAGTTCTAGGTAGTCCATGGGTCTCCCTAAGAATGGTTAAATATAGGGAAAAATTTAAAAACCCCATCCTCCTTCAATACAAGAAGTGGTCTTCATAATCTTTTAGTTGACTGATCAAAATAGTTGATTCATCTGGTAGATGAGGAGAAATATTTAGGAGTAATTGTTGAGGATGCTTGCTCCTGGGGAGGAAAGCTATGGCAAATCTAGACAGCACACTAAAAAGCAGAGACATCACCCTGCCAACAAAA
>JANHFQ010006824.1:221988-232823 GCA_032468035.1 Aparallactus werneri | reverse complement strand
ATCTTCTCTTCTCTTGCTTGCTTATCAATAAAATCATTGGCACCAACGTAATGCAGGCTAGTTATTGACTACAGGTAGCCCTCGACTTTTGTATTGTAAGCCGCCCAGAATACTGTGGGAGTTGGTAGCATAGAAGTCTAATCAATCAATCAATCTATCTATCAATAAACCACAACTGAGCCCAAAATTTCTGTTGCTAAAGGAAACATTTGCAAAGTGAGTTTTGCCCCAGTTTACGAACTTCCTTGCCGCTGTTGTTAAGTGAATCACGGCAGTTGATAAGTTAGTAACCTGGTTGTTAAGCAGGTCTGCCTTCCCTATTGACTTAGCTTGTCAGAGGGCCGCCGAAGGGGATCGAGTGACCTTGGGGCACAGCAACGGTCATAAGTACGAACTGGTTGCCAAGCGCCTGGATTTTGGTCTCGCGACCGTGGGGAGGCTTCAAAGGTCGCGAGTGTTGTGAACGGCCGTCGATCACTGTTTTCAGTGCCATTGTAACTTTGAAAGGTCACTAAATGAACTGTTGGAAGTCAAGGACTACCTGAACACCCAAAAAGAATATGTAAACCCAAAGAAGGCATCATTAAAGGAGGGAGAGAAGCCGCCCAGAATACTGTGGGAGCTGGGCAGCATAGAAGTCTAATCAATCAATCAAGCAATCAATAAACCACAACTGAGAAAACTCTGCTGCATCTCCAGCTTCTTCCCCAGAGCCACCCATAAAAAAACTTGGGGTTCAGAACCGAGGGGCGACGGCTGCATGCATTCCCTACAAACCCTGAAGGGTTTTCAGCCATTCGCAGATTCTAGGCACAATCCAGACATTCTTTAGTAGAAAAAAAATTATATTGAAGGCTGCTTTATAGGAAGATCAACAGAAGCAGAAAAGATAATAGAATTTGAAAAGCAAGGAGCACAGAATCTACAAGAGCTATACCTGGAGAGGGGAAGGGTGTACAAATGCTTACTTGCTTTTATAAAATAAGTAATTCTCAAAGGTCTCCACGCAGGCTGGGGCGGATCGCTTTTCAAAAATAGCCAGACTCCTCGGGTCAGAAGGACTGCATCTATCCGTAAATTCCTGGTGGTCGTTTCTTCAAATAATACAATGTTCCTCCCATTTTGGGTGACTTAAACCCTTCCTATCGAATCAGAGTTTCCTTACAGGAGCCAGGATTAAAAGCAGCTGACTTCCAAGAAACAGAAACAACCTTTTGGTCAATTTTGTTCTTTCCCAATCCTGTGGCAGACACTGCAAAGCAAACAAGGATTATTGAAAGTTGGCAACTTTTCAGGTGGGGGAGACTTCCACACGTAGAATTCCCCTGCCAGGCAGTTTGGTGCATATAAATACTTGTTTTTCTATCACGAGCATGCGCAGCACACACCAAGCATGCACTGCACGCATCAATTGAGGCCTGAAAATCAGCTGATTTAGCTACCAGCTCTGGCAAAATGGTAGTTAAATTTATCTGAACCGGTAGCTAAATCAGCTGATTTTCAGGGCTCAAAGTGATGCACATGCGCACACAAAAGCCCGCAACAAGCGAACCGGTTGTTACACCAGTAGAAACCCTCCCCTGCTGGTATGGGTGCAGGAGGGCTCTGGGACAGAGGAGGGAGTGTGGATTTTCTAATCCGAGTAGGAAACTCAAAGCAACCCAAAGGAGAACAGGAGAATTATGGAATAATCCAAAGGGATCCTGGAGGTCTTCTAGTCCAACCCCTTCCCCAGGCAGGAAACCCTGTACAGGTAGCCCTCCACTGAGAATCACACTTGAGCCCAGAATTACGTGGCTAAGAGAAATTTGTTATATGCCTCTGGCCCCATTTCTCTTCTTGCCATCACTCTTTTTGCCACGTTTGTTAAGTGAATCTCTGCAGTAGTTAAATTAGTAAACTGGTTGTTAAGTGAATCTGGCTTCCCCCATGGACTTTGCTTGTCAGAAGGTCACAAAAGGGGATCACGTGACCCCCCCAGCACACTGCAACCGTCATAAATGGGAGTCATGTAAATCATGTGACCGTGGGGATGCTACAACTGTTGTAAGTGTGAAAAAATGGCCATAAGTCACATTTTTCCAGTGCCATTGCAACTTTGGTCACTAAGTGATCTGTTGTAAGTCGAGGACTACCTGTGCTGGGTCTGCTGGTGTCTAGCTGGCTGAAACAAGCCCAAGGGGGCAATGGGGTGTGTCCACTGGAATTGGGGGAGCCCACCAAATGAGGTGTTGAAAAAAGAATCTTCCTTAGGAAATATTTGTTTTTCTAACAGGAAGATTTCTCCAACTGCCCATGGAAGAAGAGAAGAAGGCATCAATTTCCATACACGGTGCAGGTGAACCTAGGATTATGGTATCTGATGTAGCCTGAGTCGAGGCATGTGGGGCCCCATCATTGATTAGTAATGGACTCATATTGGTTACCTTATTTTCCCTTTTAAATAGGTAGCCAGAGTAGCCGTGAAGGAGTCTGGGCCAACATGCCAATCCAAAGAAAAGATGGCAATTCCTTCTTACTGCAAAGAATGGCAGAACCCCAGGAATCTCTGGATCCCCTTTGTGAGTTGGATCCCTTATTTACCCAGCCTTAGTTGGTCTTCGGACCAAGTCAAAATTACCCACCCAATCGCTTGGTGTAACACGAAGCTGCAAGGCTGATTTAGATTATGGTAGGGAAGAACAATCACCAAAGTCAGCAGAATTGGAACAATGGATGTCCCGGGAGAAGGGCCTTCGCTTAGGGAAGATAGAAATGGCCATTGACTTCTGAAAATATATAACCATGCCCAAATCTTGGATTTCCCCTAAGGTTGAAAGTTTGGGAGGCTGGGCCTTTTTATTGACACCTGGATGCTGCAAGCCATCAGATGAATATGTTATGAGGACAAGCAAGTGAAGCCAGAGAAGTTGGGAAGGAACAATCCGACTCTTTTATTAGTGATAATTGATACAGATGGAATAGGAAAAAAGCTGATGAAACAATATGGATAAATACTTAATTTCTAATTTTCCATGGAGACCAAGAGGCTCACTTGCCCCTTAGGCTGATAGCCCAAGCACATACTTCAATGGGAGATTTGCAAGCAAGCAAACAGAAAGTTCTCATAAGGTAATGAAGCATATTATTATTTTCTTCCTTCTTCTCATTGGGGTGAAATTCTCTACTTCAAAGAGGGGAGGATGGCTCTCTGGATCTTTCATGGAGAGTTTGATCACTTAAGAAGCTTTTCTCGAACATTATGAGCATCCTCCACTACATTGTCAAGAAATTTGTTCAGAAAATAATCCATGATAGCATATGAACTCACTCCTCCAAACACAAACCCAATACCAGGCATGTAATCAAGAACCAGTTTCACAACCGGCACAGTTTCACAAAGAGAATTCCCCAGATGTTTCACAGACGGGAGCATGACCCAAAAAGCTAACTTCACCAGGAGAGAAAGTACCAGCTGTGCCCTGACTGTTTTGACTAATGGCCTTTTCTTGATCTCTGATCTCAGCTCTTCCAACCCTTTTCCCGCGTGAAGTGCCAGGAAATGGAGGGAGCTCCGGTCTAAGCCCAACACCTTCCAGAAACATGTCAGTGCAGTTGTAGGTGACCAGGAAAGTGCTTTTCAACCTTGGCAACTTGAAGATGTAGACTTCAACTCCCAGAATTCCCCAGCCAGCGTGTGTGGAGTTCAACAACCGGAAAAGGCCGTAAGTGGCTCAGTGAGTTAAGTGCTCCAATTTGTGTTTGCACTTCACTGCCAGCTGCCTGTAATTAAGGCAAGTTCGAATCCCACTAGACTCAAGGTCGACTCAGCCTTCCACCCTTCTGAGATAGGTAAAATGAGAACCCAAAATCCTGCGAGCATATATACATATATGCTGATTCTGTAAGCTGCCCAGACTCCTTCAGGAGTTGGGCGGCATAAAAATGTGAATAAAATTTAAATTAAATTAAACAACCAGCATGGCGGCTGAGGAATTTTGGGAGTTCCTCATTATAATAATAATACAATATCCCAAGCAGAATTCATTCAGTATTTTAATGATATTTCAGAAACAATTAGTAAAATTTTGAGCTTAAGAACAAAATCACCATTTTATTTCTAATTGTTAAAATAGAAAGAAAAAAGAGGAAATGAAAAAAAAACAGGAAAAGAAAAAGATCGCCCAAAACAAGACATAAACATTTAGTTTGTGACTTCCTCTAATAACATCTATTGACAGAGATACTTATTTCCTCTTAGGGAATTCAAGGACACACTTCAGTTGGAGAATAATTAAAACAAGCAGGAAAATAGTTGACTGGAGAGAAGGATTCTAACTAGACATTGAAATATATTATTCCTTTCTTTCTCCTGTTCTCAAATGCTCTCCTTCAAAAGAGGCTGGATCCCTGCTTGGGTCTTTCACGGGGATTTTGATCACTTAAGAAGCTTTGCTCGAACTTTTCGGGCGTCCTCCACAGCAATGTCAAGAAATTTGTTCAGGAAATAATACGTAACACCAAATGAACTCACTCCACCAAATATCACCCCCTGATATTTCTCAGACAATGGCAATACCCAAAAAGCTAACTTCACCAGGAGAGAAAGTACCAGCTGTGCACTGACTGTTTTGACTAATGGCCTTTCCTTGACCTCTGATCTCAGCTCTTCCAACCCTTTTCCCGTCTGAAGTGCCAGGAAATGGAGGGAGCTCCAGTCTAAGCCCAACACCTTCCAGAAACATGTCAGTGCAACCATCAGGATTCCTGTATCACAAGCTAGAGAGAGACCCACAACAGGAACTGCTCCACAAACGCAAGATGCCATAGCAAACTTCCTTATATATGGTTTCATTTTAATCTTTTTCTCCATCAAATTATTTTCTGAAAGAACCTGCGCAGCCAGGGTTAAAATGTGTTTCTTGTAATCAGGAAGCTCGGCGGCCATTTTCTCTCTCAGGTGAGGGAATTCATACATGTCTGCATGGCGGTTGGATACCAGAAATACTCTCGCGGGGAGCCCAGCTGACTCTTTCAAATTATCTTCACAATAATTCCTGATGGTCTCCAGGGTTTTCTCCATGTTGAAATTCCTTTTCCTCTTTTCACTTTCGATACTGATATCTATTTTGCTACGCACGTAGTAAAACTTCTTTCTCAATCTTTGTATTTCCTTTGCCAGGAAAGCATCATTTTCAGTAAAGCGCTCGGTGACAACCATAATAAAGACATCATATCTTTCAAACTGGGCCTTCTTGAAATATTCAGCTGCCTTAGAATTACACTCTCTGATCTCTGGCAGCTCCCATATCGTTATATTGGGAAAGGAGGGGTGGGGATGTGCCTTTGGCACTTTGCTTTCCTCTACTGTGTAGACCTCGGCTGCCTGATCCTCATTTATGCCCCAGAAGGCATGAATGAAGGAGGATTTACCTGCACCCGCCTTCCCAACAACTGCAATACTGAGTGGCAGGTTTTGCAATGCATTTGGATCTCCTCGGTATTCAGCTGCCGCTTCGGGGATGTTGCCTCGATTCAAATCACCCTTTAAAACTTCAAATTCTCTCTTTACATCACCTTTTGATGATATGTTGCCCATAGTTGCTTTTTGTTCTGCGCAGGTTATCTGGAAATGAAGAGAGAGATTGTGATTCTTCTCAGTTGTGTCATGACTCCCTGCACATTCCCTATAGTTTATTATTTATTTATAATTTATTTATTTATTTATTTATTGGTTAGATTTCTATACCGCCCTTCTCCTGAGACTCAGGGCGATGTACAGGGCAATATTAAAACATACAATACTATACAATTAAAAAAGAATTAAACAGAATAGCCCAATTAAAACAATTAAAAACTAAAATTTAAATTAAAATTAAAACATATTTAATCCCAGCCGGCCAGTTCGAATAACCACGTCTTCAACTCCCTACAGAAGGAGCGGAGGTTGGGGGAGGTACGTAGGCTCGGCAGGAGCTGATTCCAGGTGGGAGCCCCCACAGAAAAGGGCCCCTCTGGGCCCAGCCCGACGACACTCCACGGCCATCGGTTCCTGGAGGAGGCCCTCCCTGTGGGAGCGGACCGAGCAGTGGGAGGCCAGCACCAGATGTTCCCTCAAATATACCAGACCCAAGCCATTCAGGGCTTTATAGGTGATTACCAGCACCTTGAATATCACCCGGAGGGCAACCGGCAACCAATGCAGCTCGCGGAGCAGAGACGTTACATGGGAGTATCGGGAGATTCCCATCATATTGCATTTTGTACCAGTTGAAGCCTCCGAATTGTACCCAAGGGCAGCCCCATATAGAGCGTGTTGCAGTAGTCCAGGTGAGAGGTCACCAATGCATGAGTGACCGTCCGAAGGGCATCCCAGCCCAGATAGGGGTGCAATTGGTGCACCAGGTGAACCTGTGCAAAGGCCCCCCTGGCAACAGCCCCCACATGATCCTCTAATGTGAGTTAATGTGGGTGTTCAGGAGGACCCCCAAATTGTGCGCCCTGTCCACAGGGGGTAACACCTCTCCCCCCATGGATAAAGTTGGAACCGTCTGGAGATCCCAGGATGCCAATAAGAGCAGCCACTCAGACTTGGCAGGATTCAGACGAAGCCTGTTCCTACCCATCCAGACCCGAACCGCCTCCAGGCACTGGAACATCATCTTGAGGGCATCACTGATCTCACCTGGGGTAGATATAAAAAGTTGGGTATCACCAGCATACTAATGATACCCCACCCCGAAGCCACGAATGATCTTACCCAGCGGTTACATGTAGATGTTGAACAGGAGGGGTGAGAGAACCGACCCCTGTGGCACCCCACAAAGGAGGGGCTGCAGAGTCGATCTCTGTCCCTCCGTCAACACCCACTGCATCCAGCCCGTGAGGAAGGAGGAGAACCACCATAAAACGGTGCCCCCCATCTTGCTTTAGGTCTCTTTTATGGACGCTTTTTATCAAGTGTGATCCATTCTATGGACATTTTAAACATTTGTCTAGACTGTAACATACTTCATGCTACAGCAGATGGCAGCATCTCATTAATCTTAATTGATCTGTAAAAAAGCTAAGTGGGGTCAAGTGTGGTTAATACTTGGACTGGAGGCCAAAGCAAATCCCAGACTGGAGTAGGAAGCATGGAAAACTACATCAATTACTGCTGAGTATCTGAGCTTTGAGAAGAAAGATGCATTACTGAACTTTTTACCTTGAGCGTGTGATGTAAGCAGAAGATTGACTAGAAAAAGCACATCTTTGAGGTGGTAGGGGAACCTCAATGGAAAAGTTAAATGGAAAGAGTCAAAGAGATGACTGAAATGACCTTGAATTTGCTACAAATTATTACTAAAACCTGATCAGGATGGCAAGCTTTTTGTTCATAGAGTCCTCAGAAAGCAAACCCAATTTGATGTCACCCAATTATATCAATTGATTTGATATAATCAAATTCCTAGAGGAGATCAACCCTGACTGCTCTTTAGAAGCTCAGATCCTGAAGATGAAACTCAAATACTTTGGCCACCAAATGAGAAGGAAGGACTCGCTGGAGGAGCCTAATGCTGGGAAAGATTGAGGGAAAAACAAGAATGGGCCAACAGAGAATGAGGATGGAGTCACTGATGCAGTCGATGCAAGCTTAAATGGACTCCGGAGGATGATAGAAGACAGGGAGGCCTGGAGGAACGTTGTCCATGAGGTCACGATGGGTCAGACACAACTTCGCAACTAACAACAAATTATATCAAATGCCAGCTCTCGTTACCCTATTCCCAATCTAAGCATATTTCCAAATTCTAAATATTTAAACATAAGGAAATAATGATATCTACTGCTCTAGTAGATAAAAAGGCATAAATAGTCTGAAGTATAGATCACAATGCCTACATATTGCTAAGTGTTCCTAAGAAAACCTAGGAGATGAATGAGAAGAATGTCATTGTCATCACTTTAGCATTGTCTATCCAGTGTAGGATACAGGCCTTTTCCGCATGTTTCCAATCAATACAGTCCTGAGCTTTCTTTTGCCAACTGCACCTGCAATACGTGCTGATGTCATTGATACTTCTTGTTTTAGGTCTCTTTCATGGAGCCATGGTGGTGCAGGCGGTAGAGTGCTGTGCTTAGAGTGCAGCTGCCTGCAATTAACTGCAGTTCGAATCTCACCAGGCTCATTGCTGACTCAACCTTCCATCCTTTTGAGGTGAGTAAAATGAGAACCCAAAATGCTCGGGGCAATATATGCTGATTCTGTAAACTGCTTAGAGAGGGCTGAAAAATGCACTGATAGGCGATATATAAATACTGTGCTATTGCTATTTCACGGACACTTTTAATGAAGTGGAATCCATTCCATGAGTACCTTCGTCCACCTGCCATCAATTCTTCTTGCTATGTGACCGGTTCATTTCCATTTCAATTCTTTTACTCTCTTGATGATATTGTATACTTTCATTTGTTTTCTAATCCATGTAAAGGTCTTTCTATCTTGTCTTGTAATGTTGATCATGTATATCTTTCGATGGCTGTTTTCACTACACGTAGCTTTGTGAGGTTAGTCTAGAGTTGCCATAGCTTTCCTCCTTCCCAGGAGGAAAGCACTTGTAGGTGCTCCTACTTACAAGTTAAATTATTCACTATTTCTTTCTGTTCTTGTTGTCTGTTGATAACATCTTCAGGCATTTGAATAAAACTCTCACTATATTGATGGATTGTTAGATCAAAACATTACCAATTTCTTTGAAGCTCTTTTTCTTAATTAGCTTTCTAGACATATAGGACACATGTACCATCTCCAAGCACGTGTCTGGACATACTTCTTTAGATCTTCTATCAATTTATATCATTGCCAACTCATAGAATAACTTAGAATGATAGGATTGCAATATTCTAAGTATTCTTTTCTAGGCTCCAATCCCCATCATTTGTTTGGATGCAGCTCTACTTTCAAAAACCATCTATTTGAAAACAAAATTGAAAATGAAGGAAGTATATGATTTTATAAAGTAACAATTTACCAAAGAAACCAAAATAGAAGATAATTGTCTGTATTTACTGATTGTTGCTAATATATTGAAAACCGATCAAGGTTGAGGCTAGCATGCAAAGTTACTAGAGCTAAATCAAATTACAGATATGCCTCTATGTTCTATTAAAATAAAACAGTTCATCTGTTTTACAATAATTTCATTTAATTACATAAAATGTATTGAAGTGACAGCAACCCAAATTCCTGTTAACATCCGTAGATTAATTCTGTATTCCTCCATGGTCAGATGGGGGTGCTATAAACCAATTGTTATGCTTTTAATTGCATGTTTTAATTATAAAAACTGCAAGTGTTTTATCTACACTCTTTTATACTTTGGAGTAGCTTCTAACAATTTCTGCAACTTATGGTCTATTAAGCTTTCCCATTAATTAAGTGGCATGCAGTTTCACTTAATACAGTGAAACACCCATTAAAGATTCTTTAAATGCTTTATTCAAAGTAAATTTTGTTTCAGACCCATCATTCCTCAAAGTAAACATCTAAGTTCCATTTAGACAATATTAAAGCCATGCTGCTAGACAACCCGATTAGTCAAGAACAGGAATGATATAAACTTAATTTCATTCAGATTCAGGAACAATCTATCTTCCAGCAGCTCTGATCCTTAAAACTTAAGCTTTGCTCTATCTTCACTTGATCCACATGTCAATACCATTGTCCAATATTCCTTGTGCACAGAAAAACAAAAAAACAACATTTTCTTCCACTGCAGAACACATAATGACAACACTCATCTTGATGATCCTGTCTTTTTCCTGATCCTTTAAATGTGGCGGACATTTTGTGAGTGTCTGTGTTCCCATTAAGCATAGTGTTGTGCTTTCCTGCAGCCACTGTTCAACACTGGCATCAGTTGTTTGTTTTTTAATTTGATGAAATATAATACCCCAACATAACAAAATAATGATAGTGATATTAAATCAGTGATAGTGCATGATTAAAAATGATGCAATACTGATTAAATTAATGGCAATTAATTAAATTACAGCAATATTAGTTTCTCATGCCTTGAGAAACAGCCTCCTCCCCAAATTTTTTAAACTTCTAATTCTATTTGCAAATTAATCTGCCATCTACAACTATATTAATGACAAGATAGATAACAGGTAGAGCAATAAAAGAAGCAAGAGTAAAATTTTAAAGTCCTTTGTTAACAAATTATTACTGTATACAACTCATAGAAAATTTACCATGGCCTATTATCTATTCCAAATCAACCCAACAGTTAACAGTAATTTGTCCTGAATCAAATATCCACATTTGTTCTTAATACTGCCTCTTATTGATTGTTATCTCTTATCAATTTCTTATCAAAGAAACAATGAAATTTTGTAACCAGAACTTGGACAACAGTTTTTTGGAGTTTTTTCTTTTCCTTGATTCCTTGTTACACCAAAACCAGACAGCAAAATAACAGTGTTTGTGTGGCTGTTAAAATTGGGGGAGGGGAAATTCTAAATATTTTTAAACAGCAAGATTAGAAAGAAATGAATAAACTACTTCCAAAAAAGTACAGATACTATCTCACTGAAGGTTGAGATAAACATTCTTGCATTGGGTGAGCCAATTAGTATCAGTTATACAATTTTAAAACACTTTCCTTCATAAATAGCAGCTCTGGATGTTTTGTAATGGAGTGTATCTGTGTTACATACTTTGATTTTTAAAACCCCTACTATGCCATCCACAGCTCTGTCAACTCCAAGTTCTCTGATAAATTAATATTGGAGTTAAAGGTAAAGGTTCCCTCGCACATACGTGCTAGTCGTTTCTGACTCTAGGGGGCGGTGCTCATCTCCGTTTCAAA